>JAHWFP010185542.1:0-10262 GCA_023313725.1 Lithobius niger | reverse complement strand
TGGTTTGCCATGCGGCTGCCCGGGTTCAATTCCAGGCCGATGCATCAAAATTGTAGGGATTCGGGTCTACGGGTCTAACATTTACTGACCTCATGTGCAATTAGTGGTAGTAAAACGGACGACAAGCAGACGATAGAGAAATTGGAGTGAAATTTTCCTTGCCTAGCTGTTAAATGGTTAAGGTTTCAGTGTTAAATGATATGAACGGTGAATCCTGAGTTAAAGGACATGTAGTGACTTACATTTCGGCAGGAAATTAAGGAAGGGAGGAGAATTCTAATTAGTTTAGCCGAAAATAAACAGACTTCCGTCGGTCGAGGTATAATCTGGATGTGATGGGGATCGATACCAATTCAACATCAATTTCAATGGCATCCATAGCAATATGAGATTTACCGTTGTTGTACGTCGCGATATCTTAAAGAGTTGTGCATTTGTTGACAGTTTACAATGGATCTTAACAGAGAAAGATTAAAGCGAGGCAGCATGCAGCCTCCAAGGTCCGTCGAGATTTGTCTTAATCATGGACCAGAATAGTGGACGTCAATTTCCAGGCCCTTTATCAAAATTTCAGGAAGGAAATTTTTCTACATGTTTTAACAGTTTTACTTGTTTTTAGGGCTCACTTAGTGCAAAAGAGTAGCCCGATTTAATGAACTTTTTAAGTGTCATCACAGAAGTATAAGGATAAATTTCGTTTTACCAAAATGTCTTAACAACATATCTTTAGGCCTAGGCCTGAAAGGGTGGCTTTGTTTCTCCCCGAGTTTTCCTGGTTTTTTTTTTGTAAAAAAAAATCGGAGAATTCTTTGAGCTTCAAATGTAGTTTATATTCCCAGAATTTTCCAGGTTTTTTAAGCTTCTGCAGGTTGTTGGGCGAGGCACCAAAGGGCTCATGACCAAAAGAAGTTTTTCTCTTAATCAGCGTTAAGAGTTAAGCAGGTACCGAGTATCGGTTTGATATCGGTTTAGCAACATATCTTTAATGCACTTATGCCTAGGCCTAATAGGGTGGCTTTGTTTCTCCCCGAGTTTTCCTGTTTTTTTTTTTGTAAAAAAAAATTCGGAGAATTCTTTGAGTTTCAAATGTATAGTCTATATTCCCAGAATTTTCCAGGTTTTTTAAGTTTCTCCAGGTTGGTGAAAAGACACCAAAGGGCTCATGACCAAAAGAAGTTTTTCTCCTAATCAGCGTTAAGAATTAAGCAGGTACCGAGTATCGGTTTGATATCGGATCGAATGAGCCAAACCTGGAATCGGTCAATAGTGTTGACTCAATAGCCCCTACCCTTCCTTCCCCTACCCAGATGGTTGCTCTTGTAAGAATGCAAACAAGGTTAAGATGAGTTGTTTCCTCTACGAGCATTCTTCTTTGTGAAGGAGTCTCTTCTTTCTTTGGAAACGCTAACCAACTTTAAAAGTCCACTGTGAACAAGTTAAAACTTATTATAAACATGGCTTTTTGGACTCAGCCCAAGGTAACGTCGGATTCTGTTTGCCTCGTGTGTCTTCTTTCCCTGCTTGAGGCCAAACGTGAAATACGGGGATGGCAGTTTCAGTTAACACACGCTCCTTCGCGGATTGTGACGTGTAATGGGGTATTTTATGGCAACGGATTTTACCATGTCCTATTTGTCTAGCAGAATCCTTTATGGATTAGGCCTACTATGTAAATTTAGTTGGTGACATGTTGAAGTACAATAATATGTACTAGTCATACCCAGTAGCGTGCAGAGATATATATCCGGGAGGGCAGGGGCAACTTTAAGTAAAAGGGGCACGATGAGGTGTTTTTTTCCTGGGCACTTTTTTTTTTAGCTTTTCACTCTCTCTTTTACCCTTTGGTGCCCCTTTCTTGGCCTTCCTGGCCTTCTTTTTTTCCATTTTTAGGCCTCCAGGCCGTTTCTCCTCGCTGCAACATTTATCGGTGGAGAAAGCAAAATAGCGCATGTTTTTTTTAAAGGGGAAAAAGGGCATTCTTTTCCAAAAAAGGGCAGCGCTAATGCCCCTGCCCCTCCTCCCCCGTGCACGAAACTGATCACACAAAAATCCTATAAATAAACTAATGCAAGTAAAGGAAAATGGGAAAACAAGCCTGACAGCGAAAAATTCGTAGTACAGTAAGCCACCTTTATGCACTTACGTTTCGTCAGAGTGGCTTGATCCGGTTTCGAACTGGCAACTCAATCCGTACCGGATCACTGTCATAGCGCCGTAATCGACATGCCCAGTTGCCCACTCCTCCACTGGCGTAAAGATGACTTACTGAACCCATTTTAAAGTCACAGCAGTGACTAGGGCTCCATTCGACCGAGAATGCTTGTGACCATAGGCAAACTGAGAAAGACTACAAATAAATACAATGGCTCAACGACGGATTACATAAATATACACCAATTCGCTATAAACTATGTAAAGGAAATAGAAAAACAGGCCAAACAGCAAAAAATCATGGGATAGAAATATCGTAGTACAAGTGAGCCTCCTTTACGAATTCACATTTCGTCAGAGTGGCAGTCCCGCTGTTTGACTTCTCTTCTTTCCTTACTGCGATTGGCGTATATTTATTTAATCCTTCGTGGAGTCTTTGTATTTATTTGTATTTCTTTTCCACTGCCTATGGCTGCAAGAATCGTCAAGTGGAAACCTTGTCAATGCTGTGACCTGAAATTAAATTAACTGAGCAAAAAATGGCTTCGCCGTTTAGAAAAAAAAACATTTGAGCTCGTATCCCCATACTCACAGCCGTGAAGGTGCACGAATAAAAACGGATTAGAGTTCACTCGAACGCAACGAACTATAATTTGAACTCCAATACCAGGGAACAAGGACCGTTTTTGATCAACGGTTATGTCAGAAAGAAAGCCCAGTTTATGTTTGAAAAATTTAATGTTTCGGTGTTTGGGCGTGCACGCATAACTTGTGTATTATACAGACTTTTTTTTAAATATTTTTCTGTGTTTGTTGTTTCATATTAAATTTGTTTCGTGGGAGTGGGCATATGTGTATTTTAAGTGCATTTATAATTAGTGAAAACAAGCAGACTCCTAGTTAAGGCATTTTTTTTTTGCCTGTGTTTGTGTTTAAAGGTCGTTTGAAGTGGTATTTCTAGTTCGTTTGAGTAATTACCTGGTCTTTTTGTGTATGCATTTTTATCTTTCAATTTTGTAGCGTTTTACTGTTTATGGCGTTATTTTGTGTGTGTTTGTGGGTTTACGTTTTGCGAATTGGAGTTCAAATTATAGTTCGTTGCGTTCGAGTGAACTCTAATCCGTTTTTATTCGTGCACCTTCACGGCTGTGAGTATGGGGATACGAGCCTTATTTTTTTTCTAAACGGCGAAGCCGTTTTTTGCTCAGTTAATTTGTTGGCTTTTTTCGCTTCCTTTTTATATTAATTGCTACGGTCTAGTCTATAATGTGTCCACTGTCCACTGATTTTTGTTTTCGAAAAAACGGAACATTAGAAATGCATACTTATGTTCAGGTTACGCCCAAGGTTTGTCCCATGATTATTATTTGATGGCAACACATTAGCGTGTGTCTAGATTTAGCATGCGTCATCTCGATGAGTAGTTGATTCTGGATTGTTGCAGTATCATGGCAAACAATCACGGAAACAATTCAACTGGTTTACCGAAGCCCGCATTGAAAAAGTAACTAAGTCACTAAGTCACGTCGGCCGCCCAATTTTGTAGGCCTCAAAATTTAAGGCTTCGCACGCTCGGTTTAAAACTTGAAGATTTACGCAAAATCAAGACCATTTAATTTTGGGTCTTCACAACGAGCTAGCTAACTCAAACAACGACAATGTTAGTTTCCCGGCACCCAACCATCGTTGCATCTTGTTCGAGTGAATTATATTCCGATATCATGCACCTCGCCTATTGTTACATGTTGCAGCATTGTAACATTTTAACATTGTTAGTCGCTCCGCCGCCTCCGCCCCCTCCTCATGTCCAATTTTCTGAAATTCTCGTGCGCAAACGAACTCTAATACCAACACGAACAAACAACGCCTGCTAAACACACACAACAGACTTAATATATGAAACAACAAACACAGACAAATATAAAAAAGTCTGTATAATACACAAATTACGCGTGCACGCCTAAACACCGAAACATTGAAGTTTTCAAACATAAATTGGGCTTTCTTTCTGACATAACTATTGATCAAAAACAGTCTTTGTTCCCTGGTACTGGAGTTCAAATTATAGTTGGTACACGACCAACAAACGCGGCCAAAGGTATGCTAAATCCAGAAATACGCTAATGTGTTGCCATCAAATAATAATCATGGGACAAACCTTCGGCGGAACCTAAACATAAGTATCCATTTCTAATGTTCCGTTTTATCGAACACAAAAATCGGTGGACAGTGGACACATATAAAATGGAAGCGAAAAAAAGCCAACAAATTAACTGAGCAAAAAATGGCTTCGCCGTTTAGAAAAAAAAACATTAGTGCTCGTATCCCCATACTCACAGCCCTGAAGGCACACGAATAAAAACGGATTAGAGTTCACTCAAACGCAACGAACTATAATTTGTACTCCAATTCGCAAAACGTAAACCCACAAGCAAACACAAAATAGACGCCATAAACAGCAAAACGCTACAAAATTGAAAGATAAAAATGCATACACAAATTATAGTTCGTTGCGTTCGAGTGAACTCTAATCCGCTAAAGGCAGTTTAGCCTCTAGTCCCCAAGAAATGACTAAAGCAATGACATGGCGTCCAACAAAGACTTCCAGTTATCAACACTGAAATCACTAATAATGTGTTGTAGCAAGCCGTACCACATGTTGGTCTGCGACAAAACGCCCCTTCTTATATTAGTTCTGAAAGATTTTGGAAGCAGTTTACGACTGTGACCCCGTGTAATATTAGAGTGTGCAAGGGTAAAAAAAAAAGGTGTTAAATGGGAGAGAGACAGGATCGTAGCCTTGGTGAATCTTGAAGACAAGAGGGAGGTCACCCCCCCCCCCCCCCTGGCAAAGTGAGTATTAAGGAAATTAAGACCAAGGCTGACAGCCTTTAATAGTAAGAAAGAACATGAAGAGAAACAGATCGTTTGGCGAATTACCGAAAAAATTAATTAAAGAAGTTGGAATGCTTTCTGACAGAATGGTCTGTATATGCTTGGATGCAATATTACGCTTGAATGGGATCTCACAAAGTAAGTGATGATTAGCTTTAACACAGAAGGAATAGGTGAAGTGAGATTTGAGCAAACCACTAAGTCTCACGCTTTAAATGTGAATCAACAAGGGTTCAAAGGTTACGGATTTCCGCAAAAGAGTGGAGGATCGTAGAATTAAGGGTGTATTTGTATTAGAGGTTATTACGCCCAAAATGAAGAACCTAACCTCACCTAACCTAACCCATTTTGGTTAGGCCACTTCAGAAGGAAAATCAGTTGCCACTACAGAGTGTTGCAATCTTGTAGGGCAGCAGTAGGGCAGCAGCAGACTGAAGGTCGTCAGGAAACAGAAGACGATGACACGTCACGAACGCGGTTAGTATTCACATAGAAAAGAAAAAGAAGTGGGCCCAAAACAGAACCCTGGAGAACACCAGAAGAGATAGCAGTCAAATGAGAAAGATTATATCCCAATCGAAATCTCTGCTTTTGGTCATTTAGACAATAAAAGAGAGGACACTATAAAAAATCAGCATGAGATTTAGAAAGAAGTAAGGAGTGGGGAACAGAGTCGAAAGCTTATAGAAAAATCAAAATAAAAAACATTACAAGGCAACAGCTCGTCTAAGAACGCAGTGGCAACAAGTAACCATGACCTAACTTGCGAGTGTTGAGAATTATCAAGAGGGCATTAGGAATTTAGCAAATTGGAAGGAGACCAATGGCAAGGGCGCCTGCAGAACAGTAAAAAAAAAAGGTTGGGGGGGGGGGGGTGGGGGGGGGGTGGGGGGGTGGGCTCTCGTCACATTTTGCGCACCCTCGAAAAGCCTTTTAAAAACCTGTTTAAAGGATTTACTCTTCGTTTTATATGGATCTTCTACATGAGTTTGCCTACCAAAAGAGCAAGAAAAGACAAAAAGGCAAAGAAAAAGGAAAAAGGGGGCAGTTTTTAATTATCGCATTTTCAAAACGTTGAAACACACAGGCTGTTATCTCGAACCAAACAGAACCCACTCAAAACCCCAATCAGAGCCCCACATATATTCATTCAGTTGCCAGTAGTTATTTTTATTGGTACGCATTAAAACAAAATTACCAACCCCAGTCTCTGTCCCTCCAAAACGAATCGGCCAGTCAATCTGACTGCAACGCCAGCTGATTTCTCTTACGAGTTATCGCAAAACCTATGTCTTGATGAGACAGGTGGCCAGAAAAACTTTAAAAAATAACAATTTGTGTCCTTAGTTGTTACGAACCATAACTAGCAACATAAAAATGAAAATAACTAAATTATTGTTTATGTTGAACAATGATGAACAATTTTGAGCCAATCGTACCGGACGATTTCTACCTAACGGAGGTTACTCGTTTCTGTCGAAATGCTACCCGTGAGTGGATGGTTGGCTAAATAAACCGTACAGTTGTAGAGTGCCTGTAGTAAGATGAAACTGCACTTTTTTTTTTCAATTCGCAATTCACTTGCAATTCAAATTTGCAATTCATGTCATCAAGTCATCCATAAATTCGTGGTCTTATGCATTGGTAGTCCTTTGATTTAAATTGTGTTGGAGCAACTCAAATTTAAGGTACTGCAAGGCCAAGAAAAAATTCGCTTACTCGCCCCCTTCCCACCGGGAAAAAAAATTAAAAATAATGAGCCAAATTTAAAAATTTTCTTCTTATAATTCATGAAAAAGGGGTAATAAAATAGGCTGTAGTAACAAATTGCTGGTACCGATACCATACCGAAATTTTCTGAATTCACTTCGCATTAGCATAGGGGCCCCACATATTTTCTCGCAGGAGGGGGCCCCAAAATTCTCAGCTACGGTACTGAGTCATCTTTATGCCAGTGGAGGAGTAGGTTTATGGCGTAATGTTAGTGACTTGGGAACGGATTGCATTGCCAGTTCGACTTAGGGTGACGCCACTCAACAACAGCGGCTCTTTTTGATTTTTTTGTTTACCAGTCTTCGTATTAGGAGACATCACTACGTTCGTAGGATTGAGTACATTGGTTGTACCTTACAGTAATGTACTGACTTCGTTATGGGAGGTGCATATTCCTACGGTAGGAAGGCAACAATCAGCAGCGTTATTTACTAACTTGATAATCAACTAGGGGTACAAAAACGAGATGCCTGGGGAAAATAACGGGAGGAAACGCGTGTTGTTACTACGGTGGCTTGTTAGGACAAACACCAATTTGTTTTCTGCACACACAACTTTCATGAAACCGGAACTTAGTCGTTCCAACAACAGATAAGACACACTACAACCTAGGACGATACATGGCAAACTGCGCCTGCGCCAGTGGCCATCTTGTTCCGGTTTTCTGAAAGTTTTGTGTGTGTACAAAAAATGTTTTGTGTGTCCCAATAAACCACCGTACGTTGCGATTTGAAATGACCGGCAAACCACAATAAGGAGAGAGCGTGAGAGAGAATTTCGTGAAGGTGCCTGGTGTTAGCTATACATTTACCACATGCGGTATGTAAAAATGGTTTAAACGGGACGGAAAGCCAATGGGCTCGAAATTGGTTAACTAAATACGGATGCAAACCTATATTTACGTTGCCTTTTGGACTTATATGTCAGACTGCCTGAGCGGGGAATCGAACCCAGGACCTCCGAAATCAAAGGCCAAGGTCCTACCGCTAAGCCAGACTGACACGGCCTAAAAGGAAACGTTCATAGGCAGCATTTAACACGCACACATATACATGTAAGCATACACTTTTTCCAATCGCCACTGGAGGGGCGCTTGATTGCGCGCCACACACCAGTAAAGCCGAAAGGAACACACAAGAAGCGTGAAATAATGGGTTAAACGGGACGGAAAGCCAATGGGCTCGAAATTGGTTAACTAAATACGGATGCAAACCTATTTAGGTTGCCTTTTGGACTTATATGTCAGTCTGGATGTGTCAGTCTGGCTTAGCGGTAGGACCTTGGCCTTTGATTTCAGAGGTCCTGGGTTCGATTCCCCGCTCAGGCAGTCTGACATATAAGTCCAAAAGGCAACGTAAATAGGTTTGCATCCGTATTTATGCAAAAATGCCACGAATTGTTTCGGCAGTTTGCAACAGAGCAATGTTTATTTGTCGGCATCTTTGAACTCCAATGTGGGCCAGCTTAAGTTGCGATTTCCAGCGCCATGTTCTCTGCGCTTCTGCGGTCCTTGTCAATGGTTGAGCGCTATTTGCGCTGGTAACCCTTCTGTGATGTTACGTTGCGACCATTGCGACTGTTAAGAATTACTACCCCCTGATTGCACTAACAATGTTTGTAGCAGTCCTTTCAGTCTGATTTATCTGGAGATCGAATTTTAATGCGATTGCGATTCTACTAATCTGCCGCTTCGTCTTTAATGGTTGCGTGGCGTTGTGTTTGTATTAAACGTTTTTTTTTCTTGTTTTTATTTTTATTTTTCAGTTTCCGTTGCTTTTAATGATTTATACTCATCTCTTGGCAAATTTACACTATTAACATTTGTTTATTATTGACGCATTGCCATGTTGTCCTTTGCCGTTCACTATTAGCCAACTTCAAAGTCGATGCTTTTATTGCTGCGGCTTTGAAGTTGGAAAGAGACCAATGGCAAGGGCGCCTGCAGAACAGTAAAAAAGGTTGGGAGGGGCGGGCTCGGGGGGAGGAGGGGGGCTCGTCACATTTTGTGCACTCTCGAAAATCCTTTTTAAAACCTGTTTAAAGGCACATAACTCCCTCCGGTATATTTACAGTTTCACTCGATACATTACCGGAAATAGGTTTATATAAACTGATTTACCTTTCATTTGCCGGTCTAAGGGTACGATGCAGATGTCAGTAGTGGCGCATGAATGTTATTAGGCTTGTTTTAAACGGCTCGGTCCGAGCGGTATACTATAACTCCCGCCACATCGCTGGCAAGCCGCGGCCCTGGAGGAAGGATAATTAATCCTTCGCTCAAGTTTGCGACTTGGTCGTACGATGTGTCACGTTGCAGCGGCCCCGAAATGAGTATGACTAGTGTCTTAGAGCAATGCGCGCTGCGGTCGTTTGAACTATATTTTAGCGTAGGTGACGCAGAGTAAAGCGGCCAGAACGGAGGGATTTATGTGCCTTTAAAGGATTTGCTCTTCGTTTTATATGGATCTTCTACATGATTTTGTCTACCAAAAGGGCAGGAAAAGACAAAAAGGCAAAGAAAAAGGGAAAAAAAAAGGAGGCAAAGGCTGGGGGGGAGGGGCCTTCAGCCTCAACAGCCCTATATGGATGCTCTTGCCAATGGGTATATAGTTGGAAGGAGATGACGAGTTTCTCCTTTGTGAAACGGAACCACAATGACACTTTTTCACGAATTTGAAAAATTACCTTCAAAACTACATTTACCCCCGCCCCCCCCCCCCAAAAAAAAAAAAAAACTAGAGAGGAACAGAAACACAGGCACAGCACTTGATAAGGAATGAATGGTGTAGGTCAGATCCAGGAAGTTGCTTGATAGTGTGATGCCTCTTGTTCGTTTATTGCAAATTGTGTCTCATTAATGCTTAGTAGACGAAGCCCGTGCTAGGCACGGCTGGTGTTTGATGCACCGTTTACAACTTTGGTTTGATCGCTTGCTTGAATTAAGTTTCTTCAATCAAATGTTTGCGCACACTGGCTAACAGATGCTGATTTTCGTTCACTTTACTCACTCAATCAGCGCATCATGTGACTCAAATCACAGAATGCGCCGTTTTACAAACTGGCGCGCTGAAGCATCATTGCATGAACATAACCACCAGCTAATAATGTTACTTCCTTGATGACTCTCACGATGTCAGTCTTACAATGATGATTTTCGTTTGCTTCGCTCACTCAATCAGCGCACCCTGTGAATCAAATCTCCCCCCCCCCCCACCAACGCTAATGATCGCCCTTTCTACGTATCTCTTTTTCTGACGACCAGTGCTAATATATTCTTCTGTATTCATCTTCATGCTGGCGGAAATGAATAAACATGCTTTTGTAAAACAAAGTCCAATCCTTTAGCTGGCTGGCTTTGTTATTTTTTTTTTCACTGGGAGAGGCGAAAAGTAAATCGCCGACAATGCCTTGTTAATGTTTTATTTTCATTTACAGAAGTATTA
>JAHWFP010185539.1:12295-37338 GCA_023313725.1 Lithobius niger | reverse complement strand
CAGCGAATGTGGAGGGACTTTCTTATTTCTGGTGGCATAGGGATGTGGGGGAGGCTTTACGGGGCAGAGGAGAGGGATAAGCTTTTCTGGGCAGGAGGCTGGGTGGGCTTGCTGCAGAGCAGTTTCTTGAGGTTGGGCAGGTGTTGATAGTAAGGCCACTTAGTAAGTTGGTTCTCTGGCCTTTTTCGTAAGAGATCCGTGCGGGCAGAATTTAATCTTTCATTTTTTTTATTTACGACCCTATTTTTCCTTACATATTTGGGGGATTTATTATTTTTTTTATGGTAAAATAAGGAACACTGCCTCTTAATTTTGCTTACTACATGTCCATACAATTATTTAATGACAAGAATGGTAATTTTATATATCCATTTCTCACAAGGGCCATTTTTTTTTTATTTGTAACTGCTATTTTTGCCGCATCGTTTCTTTTACTACCCGTCAAAAAATCGGTGCATGCGGGGCCCGAGAACCAATTTTTCTTTTTTTAATGGCCTAGCAGCGAATGTCTTGCCCCTGGTGAACCATATGGATCCTTTCACTCTCAGGGATGAACGTCATGACTTCGCACGGGGCACCAACGTCACCTCTCTTAGGCAGGGGCGTTCTTTTCCTGAAATGTGTTCCACATCATGAATTAGTGTTTAGCAGTGACAGTGCAAGCTGAGTGCCTGATTTGAATGTGACAACCCATTATGCATCCCAGTATGTAGAGTTTTCGTTTTTTGTGCTGCGAATTTCTTCTGTAGATGGTGAACACTTCCTGTACATGATTGTTACGTGTATTTTCATTCTTCACCGAAAATTGAAGTGAACATTTCATCCGTTTTGTTTTACTTTCTTCGGGTTTGTGTATTAACGTTTTTTTTTTCAAAAGATGTCTTGTAGCGGTCACAGTAAATGCCGGCTCTCAGTTTTTGAGATTGTTTTTCGTTTACTCTTGATTAGCCATGCAGAGTGTCAGGAAAAGTTCAGTTCAAATTGGGTCATGACGGTGTAGAAAATGGATGCTTGTGAGCCATATAGTGCTATAACTTACACTAGAAACACACTATATAAATGCCTGTATGTGCACAAGGTAGTAACAGTTTCTTACTACCTGCAAATACTTACGTTCAGTAATTATGCTTAAATCACCATTTTACGCTATCGCTGCTCATTTATCAACTAAAAAACCCCCTTTTTTAGCTTGTACCAAAACTTTCTCTCCACTCCCGCCTGGCGCGCTGCTACTCCTGTCTAGGAGGCCGCCATCTTGTTTGGTCCCTTCATCACATTTTGAGCACGCCATTGGGAGAGGACGTGCTGTGACATCGCTACTTTTGTTTTGACGATTCGTTAGGATTTATCGACTTTTTTGGGCAGCAAAATGGCCACAGTGGAGGAGGCTAAAGACCTGCTTCGTGAGAGACTTAAGTCGGGAACGTTCAACAAGTGTTCGTGCAAGAAACAGTCGAGGGATTTTCATCTGTTGTGTCGCGATTGCAGGCCGTGTAATTTCGTCACTAAAGTTTGTGAACTGTGCGATCTACACCATCGATCGACGGTGAAAGAGATTCTACACACGTGGAAAAAATCGGACCAAAGAGTAGATCAGAGGGCCAGGGCAGCAGCAGCAGCGTCGGTAGATGAAAGGCTAGCTGAGATGAGCAAAAACCCACAGATGCCGTTAGTTTTTACCCAACACGACGAGGAAACAAAGATGGCGGCGAACAATGAAAACGCGTTCGCAGCGATCCAAGAAAGCGTGGTGGTGCAGGATGAACAGTCAAAGTTTGATCCTACGGATTGCGAAACGGACCAGGTAGGAATTGTGCCTTTTTCTAACGAGGAACTACTGGCTTCGATGCAGACCACGGCCAACGTGATTTTCGACGCTAAGGCAACACGACTCGAACAACGGATCACAGACAAAGTGGATTCGGCTGTGTCGGGAATCGACGAAAAGTTTGGGGTCTTTATGGCGGATATGATCCACATGTTTAAACCGTTCCTACAAAAAGAAGAAGAAAAACCGGTGGAGATGTTGGGAACCAAGGGATCGAGACATTTTTCGGATCTAGCCTGTTTAGGACTGACTACAGTGCCAATCCACAGTGGTACGAGGGACATCGAGTCGCCGTCCTTTGTGCAGTCGCCGCAGCGCCAGGTGTCGCCACGTGTCGAGCGGGAAAGGTCGGAGGAGACTGACGTGTCCCATTCAAAGTCTGGAGGTCGTTACGATCTAGTGAAGAGCTCGACGAAGGCAGGAAAATCGACTAGACCGTCCAGTCACAGGTCGACGAATAAGAGTACTCCAGCGGCCGCTCCCGGTGTTGGGAACAGCGGTTCGTTGGAAAGGAGCAGGAAAAGCTCCAGTGGAAAATCTCTTAAAAATGTAGGAGTAGTAACGTCCAGTGAGGACAAAATTACGAAACTACTGGACATGATGAGTTCGTTCATGGCGACAAGCGCGGCAGGCGTCAAGTCGCCACATGTCGCCAAGTTGTCGCCGGCCATGTCCACGTTGTTGCCGCCGTGTGAGGACGTGAAGGAGTCGCCTAAAGTGTGTCGCCGCCCAGTCGCCGCTCTGTCGTCACCCAGCGGCCGAGTGTCGCCGCTCCGTCGCCGCGTGTCGCCGGTCAGTCGCCATGTGTCGCCGCTTGAAGAACAGTCGTCGTCGGCGCGGTTTTCGGCAGCAGCACATCCAAAGAGTGCAGTACTTTCAACAACAAGTGAGGGAGTCCCTGCCCCATCTAGTTCAGGAGGGGACGGTGGCTCAAGGAAGCGGAAAGGGGAAGCCGAGTTAGGAGACGACGGGGGAGCGACTAAAAGGAGGAAAACTGGAGAGGACGACAGCCCATCTGATAGTGACGAAGAATCAGAAGGGGGCAACAAAGATGACCCGTTCAACGAGGGACCGGGGTATATCCCTTGGGCGGACTTCACGGAGGTTGCACTCAAGCATTTGAGACATACTCGTTTCATCAAGGAGGGGCCACCGCCGGTGGAGGACCCTGAGGACCCCCCATGGATACGTTAGCGAATGAGGGTATTCGCAAACAGCAACCCTCCCATCTGCCTCAATCAGCAGTGATGTTCAGGCAACTGCTCAACGCGGAGTCGTTAACAAGGAAGAACGAACTGCCGGTCTCATCTTCTAAACCCCTGCCACCGCATGACCCGAAAAAATCGCGTATGTTCTTCAAGTCTGTGGGAAGAGGTGCCCCGAATAAAAAGAGGTTTCGGACATTCAAGGAAGCCGAATATGTGACGGAACAGTGTAACGTCGAGCTGGACTCTATCCTGAAGAACCCGTCGTTCATTAAGACTCCCACCCAACAGTTCGAAGAAGACGATATTATGTTGAGGGCCAGCATGAGGGCAAGCTCACAGGCAGAGTTGATCTACTCATCATCGACGGCAGCTTTGAAGGCAATGGCACTGGCCAACCCAGAACTCAGGGAGAATAAGACGATTAGGGAGTGCATGCACCTTCTCAAACGGGCGTCATCCTTCCACAAGGACAGCTTCAATTGGCAATGCCGCCTTCTTTTGAACAATGTCTTTCGCCGACGGGACGCCCTTCTCGAATCTGCGACAGGAATCCCGGCGGACGTAGCGGGCAAGTTGCGACTTTTGCCAGTGCATGGGTCGGGAGATTTATTTAATGGACAACTACTCGAGTTAGCTCCCGAGCTCAGAGAGAAGGTGCGACCCGCCCAGGCTGCCACAAGCATGAGCCGTGGGAGCTCAAAGGGCAAAACGGTTTATGCCAGGATTCACCAACCGGCATCCGGACACTGGAACGAACCATACGGGGGAAAAGGGAGCGGCAAGAAGTCCACAGACAAACCGCGGGATCGGTCGCCCTTTCGTGACAACCACCCCTCTTCGTCACGCGGAAAGGGACCAGGGAATTTCCAGCGTGGCCGAGGATCCTTCCGCGGGAGGGGCAGAAGACCACCGCGACAGTGACTGGCCATGGACAGGGCGCCCCCCCATTCACCGTCAGGTGGGGGGAAGGCTGACCCGACACCTAGACAACTGGAAGAAGATTGCGGCGGACCCCTTTGTCATCCAGACCCTGGAAGAGGGATACACACCGCCGTTCATTACCAGGCCAGCGACTACCGACTGCCCGCCAGACTGGCTGGTAGAGTATTCCGGAACCCTAGAACTCATCCAAGAAGTCGACGCACTGGTGAAGAAAGGGGCAATGGAAGAAGCACCTCACGATCCAGGATTCTGGAGCCCAGCGAGGGTGATCCCAAAGAAGGGAGGAGGATCAAGAGTTATTTTCAACCTGCGGAGTCTCAACCGGCACCTAGTGAAGGAACATTTTCAAATGGAATCGATAGACTCCATTCGGGACTCACTCCAACACGAAGAGTTGACCATTTCCATCGACCTAGAAGATGCATATCTGCACATTCCCCTCCATCCTTCAGTTCGACACATGTTCCGCCTCGTAGCAGGTCAGAAATCGTTCCAGTTCACCTCTATTCCATTCGGGCTAGCAACGGCTCCGTACGTGTTTACCCGGATGTTGAAACCAGTCTTAGCTTATTTACATCTGCATCACATCAAAGCTCATGCTTACTTGGACGATTGGCTGGTACGACACAAAGACAGGGGTCTTCTGACAAGACAGTGGGAAATGTGCAGCTCCCTGTTCTTACATTTGGGACTTGGAATAAACCTCAAGAAGTCGAGACCTGCTCCGAGCTCCAACTTTGTGTTTCTGGGTGCGGAGTTCGATACTGTAACGATGTTGATACGGCCCGCACAAGAGAGGATTCTGAAGACAACGACGTCGGTGACCGCTTTCAACAAGAGGACCACAGCGACAGCGAAGGAGTTGGCGTCACTCATTGGACTGTTGGACTCCAACGCCAGACTGGTCCCGCTAGGCCACTGGCGGGTAAAACCGATTCATTGGTTTCGGAAGATGGCGTGGCAACCAAGGCACAACTGGAAGGATGTCATCCGGCTCCAAGACCTCCCGAGAAAGAGCTTAGAGTGGTGGACGGTCAAGGACAACCTGGAAAGAGGAGTACCTATCCACGAACCGGTGCCGGAATTACTCCTGTTTTCGGATGCCTCCCTGACAGCTTGGGGAGCTCACCTTGCCGAGGAGACTGTGGCCGGCGTTTGGGACGAGGAGGAGAAGAACCTTCATATCAACGTCCTCGAACTAAGAGCGGTCTGGAAGGCACTACTAGCATGGAGCAAGAGGCTGGAACATCAGGCAGTGGGCATCATGTGCGACAATGCCACGGCAGTAGCTTACGTGAGGAAAGGGGGAGGCACCCACTCGAAGTCCCTCATGGAGGAAGCCTCCATCCTGTTCAAGATCTGCCTACAGTACGGGATCACGCCGGTTCCTTGCCACATTGCGGGCAGTCTCAATGTGTGGGCGGACGAGTTGTCCAGGGGAACACTGGTGCCAACTACGGAATGGAGGTTAGACCCACAAGTCTGCGAGGCTTTGTTTCTTCGGTGGGGAACCCCGTCGATAGACTTGTTCGCAACCCAGCACAACACTGAACTCAAGTGCTTCGTATCCCCGTTTCCGGATGTGTTAGCTTGGGCGACAGACGCTTTGTCAATCAGCTGGGAGGGGCTGAACGCATACCTTTTTCCACCGTTCAAGCTCCTTCAGAAAGTGATCAACAAGTTAAAAGCGTCAAAGGGCAAGTTCATCTTAGTGGCCCCATGGTGGCCAGCGGCTCCATGGTTCCCCGAGTTGATGGAGGTGAGGAAAGAGGATCCAATCCCTCTACCAATCACAGCGAATTTTTTATCCCAGCATCAGGGGAGAACTCTGCACCAAAACCCTTCCATGCTGAATCTTCAAGGGTGGAAACTCTGAAGAAAAATTTGGTGAGGGGGGGGGTTTAAGGAAGGAGTGGCTTCCAGGATCACAAAGTGTTTGAGAGAGTCCTCACAACGCAACTACAACGCTAAATGGAAGAAGTGGTTTGAGTGGTGTGGGACAACAGACTGCGACCCGTGCAACCCGGACCTGCCTCTGCTGTCAGCTTTCTTCGAAGAGCTTTTCGATAAGGGTCTGTCCCCGAGCGCCATCAAGGGCTACAGATCGGCCATCAACTCGGTGCTGACGTGCGTAGGGGACCCCAAGACCGTTGCCAGCGTAGTGATTTCCAAACAGATGACGGCCTTTGAGAATGGAAGACCAAGACAAACGAAGTTGTTCCCTAAGTGGAATCTGCCCTTAGTGCTGCAAAGCCTAATGGGCGCCCCGTACGAGCCAGCTAGAACTGCATCATTTCTATGTCTGTCTCAGAAGACGGTATTCCTGGTCGCGTGAGCCTCGGCGGCACGCCAAAGCGAGATGGCCGCCTTCACCAGGGACGACGGGCACATTCGTTTTGCCAAGGATTGGTCGGAAGTGAGCTTGACCTTCCCGGCCCATTTTAGAGCGAAGAATTGCAACCCGGGAACTAAACCGAGACCAGTGCGGATTAAAGCTCTAAACCGGAGTGGGCAACCAGGAAACCAGGAGAGGTTACAGTGCCCAATTAGAGCCTTGAGGTTCTACCTGACCAAGACTGAGAAGAATGGAGGAGGATCTAAGGGGAGCCAGGGGCATAGTGAGGCTACTCCACTATTCCTGGATGTGGACACCAACAGTGGCGAGGTCCTGGATAAGGGAGTGTCCCCTTTCAAGCTAGGGAAGTGGATCTGCGCCGTGATCAAAAGGGCGTATGAGAACAGCCAGGACCATGAGGATCTCCCAGCAAAAATCAGAGCGCACGAGCTCCGGGCATTAGCCGCTTCGTGGGCCTACGGCTGCGGCACACCATTGGACGAGGTGGTGGCGGCGTGCTCGTGGAACAGCCGGAACACTTTCATCAAACATTATCTGCGGGACACGTGTGGATCGAAGGGAGAGAATGTGGTGAGGGGTCATGTGGTGGCAGGAAAGGTGCTCTGAGGAAGACCTCATCGGAAGAGGTGAGGAAGTAAACCACCGGACGGGGTCACCCTAAGTGTAGACTGGGGACACCCGGCCAGAGGGACACGCCAGTGAAAAGCCTATTATTCATACTGGAGATGATGCTAAACTCGACTGAGGGAGTCACCTGCGTACAGACCGGGGACACCCAGGCAGAGGAGCACACCAGTGAGAGGATTGGAATAGAAGACGAGACCCATCTGTCAAAAGGGGTAAGTTGCTTGTTCCATTTTAAAATTAGTAATAGGCATACTCTCCAGGGTTCAGTGGGGTAACTCCCACCGCCTGAATGACAAATTCAGCATAATTACTGAACGTAAGTATTTGCAGGTAGTAAGAAACGATAATTTTAAAAGGGTAAAATTAGTTTTTACTAGCCTAAAATACTTACCTTCAGTAAGGACCCGCCCGCCTCCCCGCATTCACTGAACTGGAGAGTTCAAAATGTGATGAAGGGACCAAACAAGATGGCGGCCTCCTAGACAGGAGTAGCAGCGCGCCAGGCGGGAGTGGAGAGAAAGTTTTGGTACAAGCTAAAAAAGGGGGTTTTTTAGTTGATAAATGAGCAGCGATAGCGTAAAATGGTGATTTAAGCATAATTACTGAAGGTAAGTATTTTAGGCTAGTAAAAACTAATTTTACCCTTTTAAAATTATCGTTTTTGTTGTTGTTTTCCTCACCAAGCTTCTATTCACTTAAACGTATTTTGTTAAAGAACTAAATTTTTCTTGCAATAACATTTTATGCTCCTAGCTTCATTAAGCAGGCGACATACTGAAGGGTATAACATACCCTTTCAGCCACACAAGTGACAAACAGATTATTAAAGCGATACTTCAATTTACTTAGACTTTAATTTCTGCATTCCGCACAAACATTGTGTTCAAAAAAATTGGCAGTGTTGGTGGTGACCTTAAATGTTACGAATGGGCCTAACATTACAGTCATGTTATGCTTTTTTCTCAAATGAATTTGTCTGAAGCTTTCTTTAATTTTTTGTTTCAGCAGCAATCGTTACGATGTCGCTATGTTGTGACTTGTGGTGGACTGTATTCGGACCAATTAGCCGAATTGTCTGGGTGTAGCCCAGACCCTAAAATTGTGCCATTTCGAGGGGAATACCTGCTGCTGAAGCCAGATAAATGTAATCTAGTAAAAGGTAATATTTACCCGGTAAGAATGTTTATTTTTATTTTTAGGTTTTATTATTTTTTTTTAACGTCTTTTGTAGGGATCGACCGAGTCCGGACATATCCGGATCCGGCACCGGATAATGCGGTATCCGGCAAGATTTGGATCCGGCAATTATATTGAGCTGGATACCGGTTGCAACACAACCAAAACATTGTCACCGTAAACATGTTGCTTGCCTCGGTAAAATAAATCGTAGTAAAATAACTAAGCGATATACGGGTATAAAAAATTGTAGACGTAATAATTACAGTGTAAATTATTGCACAAAAACATACTTGGGACAATCGTATTAGGCTTTCATAACTTTAAAAAAAAAGTTGGACTTCAGTTCGACTACGTAAATCCGCTTTACGAAAATATTCACCTTCCGTTGCAGTAGGCTACATGGGAGACCCTGAAATGATAACGTCCTCTGGTTATTCTTCCCTTACAGCGTTGTTTATGGCTCCCGACATCTTTTTTTTTAAGTTTTGAATACCGTAGAAGTAGTTTAAAGTTGTTTTATTTCCTAATTTATATTCACTATCTTCGAACGCAATCCGTTTACGGCCGCCATAGCGCTTCCACTCCCAGCCGGCTGTCCGCCAAGAGACGCGCACCTGCTAGCTCCAATGGCTGTGACCTTGACTCGCTTCGTGTGACGTCACTTGTGACTGGCCCCCGCCGCGATGAGTGATCACGTGCTATGCACGTGCCAATCGGGGAATCCCAGCCGCGACCAAGATGGCGGCCGTTCGTTGCGTTGTTGTGTTACGACAGCTGAACCAGGGGGTAGTTTTAGCAAACAAAAGCAATTTCACGTCAATTTTGACGACACGGCCAACAAAAACATCAGTTGAGGTAATTAAAAGATGATATTAAATTAAATAAATCCAAAATACGCGTGCCAAAGCACCTAATTCAGTCGGAATTACACCTCTGTTGTATGCAATGGCGGTTTTTCTTTCCAAATGGGACTTGGAATCGAGGGTGCGTTGGGAGTTTTAGAAACGATTTTGAAGTCACGATAAATCGTGGTTTGGACGCCAAGGGGTTAAATTCGAAAAGTGAGACGGTTTAATGACGGCATCAAAAACTAGCAAGAAATTATAGCATGATAAATCAAAGATGACTTCCATGTTGCAAGAGTCGAGACAGTTTTGTTCATAAAATAAATACAGGTTTTTTTTATGTTGGTTTCGTTCCTTTTTTTTTTTTGCTTTCGGTCTTTGTTATACTGTGCGCATTACAAAACGGAACGAAAGCAATTTAAAAGGGAATGAAAGCCAAAAAAAAAGGAACGAAACCAACGTAAAAAAGCTGTAAATAAAAGACCTGTTGAGATTTTGATTTTTTTTTTAATGCAACCAAAATTCAATAATTTTAATCTAAAATAAATGCATAGACTACATACTGGTTTCACAAATATTGGAAAATTTTGTAAATTATTTTTTGAAATGAAAGCAGTAGGCTAATCAATGAGAAATCCTTCCACTAGAAAAATGTTTTTTCATTGATTAACGAGTGCTTTGTTTGACTGTTTCAAAAAAAACTTGCAGGGTTTGGGAACATTGCAAAAAAACAGTTCTGTAGCCTACATGCAAATATACTATACTGGTACTCTTAATAGCGTAAGACTTCTAAGTGTTTAATGTAAGAAAGTAATGTGAAACAAAGCGAAAATTAACGCCATAGCTGCAGCTTATAGGGGAAAAAATAACAACATTACTTCGTTTTTGTGTGTGAATTACCCGGTATCCAGTACCGACCTGGATCCGGCACCTAGATGCGGAACCGACCAGGATCCGGAAAAACGGTATCCAGTCGATCCCTAGTCTTTTGTTTTGAATGTATGAGCAGTAAATTGTTTTGTTGCAAGGAATCGCAGTCTGGGGTTTCAGTTATTTGTTTTTAACCAATTTGAACATAGCTAAAACTTGTAATGATAAATGAGTATAAGAGATATTGGGAGAAATTTGTCCTCAGTTGTAATGATTGATTCGTGCTGGTGCATGCAAAAGTAGCTGCTAGTAGTAGCATGCTAACCGTAAAGACGTTCTGCTGTGTAGGATTCAATTGAAATATATTGTAGTGTTTGTACATAACAAAAATATAGGAAAATGGGGAGCATGTTTGGTGATAACTATTGTGGAAGGGGCTGAAATCATGCTGATAATTAGGAAGAGTGATAGTTAGTTAGTTACTAATGTTGTTGGTACCCTAGGAAGTGTTCAGTGGTGGAAAGACTGATACACTGTCGCCGAACATGTCAGATGCAGTGAAGTGGTTGGAGGAGTAACAAAACCTAAAAATATGTGTGGGTAGATGGGGGTGAAATGATCAGAAAAATATTAGGGGCATCGTGCACACCGTTATTATTTTACCCAGAATGTTAAGAGTTCCATTTTGGAAACAATGGCTTCTCAAATGTGTGCACGTAATACTACCAGCTGTGTGGTAATGGCCTCAAAGTATCTGCTAAAGTGGTCACCACAGTAACACCTGGAGTTGACCCACAATTTGGGACAATTCCCTATGGGAACATTGGCCCGAGGCTGGTACGGCCCCAGCACGTGTTACACTAAAGAAAAAAAAACAGTCGGAGGTTTGATAATTGCCGTGAACCGTGCTACGGTTCTTGTTGCAGAAGGACTAATTACCAAAAATGCAACAGTACCTGCAGATACTGTGAATTGCTAAAATACAAGTATTGTTTTTAACAAACGGCAGGGCTCATTGTTCTGCCACTAGACTTGCAGCAACAGCTGCTTCTCGGCAGAATTATCGGCCATAGTATTCGGAATTCAGAAACTGAAGCATACATGTCTTATACCACTATACATGAATAGTATGTTTGATTGGTCACTTTTACGGTACACTCTCGATATAATGAACCTCCAAATTACGAATTTGTCCCTATATTGTAGTGTACGATTTTCAACTGTTGACCACATTCATTTCGTATGATAGAAATCAATCCATGTAGAGAACCTGTGTTCACGGAAACGCTCCATACAAAGATCACTTTCAGTATTGTAAAGGTTTTTCGCACATGATCACTCTGATAAAACACAGTATCAATTCAGCCTATCACTGATATCAATTCAGTCTATCAGGATATCAATTGGTATCAGGCTTCACTGATGCCAACTTTAACGATACAATACCGAACCGGTTAAAAAAATTTTGCCGACACCGATACAGATATCCACAATTTTATCCCCAATTTTTCATCAATGTTATAATTTTCTTCAAAAGTTCAATAATTATTCAAATAAATAACATGTAAATAGTAACCTACAGTTACAACATAGCTAGGAAGATACTCAGTGATTTTACAGTCAAACAAAGTTCACACACTTTCACAACTATCTATTCTCGCAAACTTCCAATGACTTGCTGCCGTCTTCATAAAGCTTTCAGGTTTTTTCGGGCTTGTTGCCGTCTTCATCAGACTTTCAGATTTTTCTGGATGCAGCTGCAAGTCCGGAAAAACCTGAAAGCTTCATGAAGGCAGCAGCTAAATCGTTGAAAATTTGCGAGAATAGGTGATTCTCGAGTTTGTGAAATGTGCGAACTTTGTTTGAAACTTTGAATGTAAAAACATTTCGACTTGAATCGTTTAGCGGTATATTTGTAACAACGTTTTTTTTGAACCCAGTGATTTACTAAGCAAAACTCCGTGATCTGCTTCGAAAGGCTGACGAGTTAGCAATATTTCAGCTAAAGTTACGGAAACCAATACCGCTAATGTAATGGAAATCAATCCGATCCAGTATCGGTGCAGCGTTAATATCAATGAACAAATTCCCAAATTCATCAATGAAAAAGGTAATCCATTTGGATGAAGCGAGTACTCACAATATGGTTAGTTTCAAAATTTAAGGAGGTGTGTTGCATAACTATAAAAGTTTTGTTAAACGCGGGCACACTATTACGTTCCATATAAAAAAAAAAAGTATTTTACATCAGTGAATGATATCTGGGTCTGGTGTAAACTAGCTTGTCATAAAAGCTTCTTATACAGGGTGAGTCAAAAGTATCGACCCAGTGGATTTTGCAGCCGCATGATTGATTTTAGGCATGTAACGACCATCGATCGTTGGTCACCACAGAGGGGCCACATATTAACATCATTACGGGGTGCCCCCCTTAAATAAATTTTCCACTCCCAGTTTCTTTACGAAGAGGGCATTGGTTCCAATTTGAGATGTGTGCGGGCAGTCAATACATGGTGAATGCAGAAAACAGTATGTAAATCGGTCAACAATAGCACGAGCTACGACCAAAACACATTAGTGCAAATTGGCTTCAGTACATAAAATAATACCCTGAGCAGTTGTGTGAATTGGTTGATTGCATCTAATAAAGTGCAGTAGGGAATGGCAAACGTAACAAAATTGGTAAGGGTTTGGCTAGCCCATGTTGTGCTTGTGTTTGTAGCACATGTAACAAACTGGTGTTCGACCTTGTACCGCCTGTCGAGGTTTGAACAGATATTTCAACAAATGCGCTGTCTGCCATAGAAACATACTGTCTACGTCATATAGTGACTGGTGCCTCCCTTCCCAAGATCCGTGGGAAAGAAAGAAGTCCTCTCTATGGACACTCAGGCAATAGGTATTGAGATCAAACAGGGTTGCCCCAACCTACCCACCTCGTAACCAAATATTCATTTCCCCTTTTTTTTAGGTCTGATGCAAGTGGGTGCATGTACTACAAACATGTACTACAAACATGTACTACAAACATGTGCACAAACATGTGCTAGCCGCACACTTCAGCAACATCGTTACGTTTGTGATTCCTTACTTTAATTATTACTCAATAAACCGATTCACACAACTGCTTAGGGTATTATTTTATGCACTACAGCCAACATTTTTACTAATGTGGTTTAGTCATAGCTCATGCTATTGTTGACCGATTTGCATGCTGTTTTTTTGCATTCACCATGAATTAACTACCTGCAAATATCTCAAATTGGAACCAATGCCCTATTCCTAAAGGAACTGGAAGTGGAAAATTTATTTAAGAGGGCAGGGTCGGGGAGGACCCCTCAATGCTCTTAATATGTAGCCCCCTCTGTGGTGACCAACGATCGATGGTTGTTTGGTGGCTAAACCAAATCATGTGGCTGCAAAATTCACTGGGTCGATACTTTTGACTCACCCTGTATGAAAGCATTTAAATCTTATCTTCCCATACAGCCTAAAACTTCATCTCAAAAAGCCTAAACTTTGGAAGACTTGCAGGCGGTCATCCTCAATTACCGGAATAACTAAGAATTCTGCAGAAGAGCATATTCTATTGTTACACGCTTGGCTGTCATTAGAGCCGAAATAAATACCAATAAAAATGGTAACTAATGCGCTTTATAGACACGTATACAAATGTACTTAGATTAAACGCTCCATTCTCCCTCTAAAGGTAAATGGTGCACTTACTATCTGTTATCTACAAAAGGCAAGTGTATTTAATTATGTTTGTATTTCTAATTAAGTACTTGGTAGTAGGACAATTCCTGCCAACTCCTTTAGCAGTTCAAGCCAGTGAGGCACATGGATATGACTTTGCTTTGACTCTTGGTAGTGTTTCTGCATGGCCTAGTAGCTGGTGATTAAATATTGCTGGCAACATGTGCGGGAAAACTCTCGGAATTCTCCATTGAGGGTACTTTAATGATACCATTCCACAGCTTAAGAATTTTGGAATTCGGTTTACTCCCATGCCAAGCCGATGCGTGTTGCCAACACTAAGTGTGAATATTGGGGGCCATCAGGTTGTGCGTAGTGTTTGACCGATGCGTTGACTCGCCGATGGTTCGCTGAATTTCACCCATCAGCATTGGCCAATGGATTTGTGTATTTGTCGATGGTTTGGACGATGGATTTTTACTCCAAATAACATTGTTGGATATTTACGCGCAAATTCAAAAGTAAACAACAAAAACAATTCGTTGTTGCAAATTTTCGAAGAACAGTTATGGATCGGCTATCTTTCATCTTCTTCAGGCACTCAGTTGGTTTGGTTTTTCTTATCCTCTACATCTCTTCTAACTTGCGTTTTATCTTAATTGTTGTGTGCGACCACTGATCTTTATATGGTCGACTAGGAGCGAAGCTGGTGGTGGCTCCCTACTTTTCGTTCAGGAGGTCTTGGCTGATGGATGGAGCACGATGCCAACTGGTGCACCCAAAAATACAAGACCTCCTGAACGAAAAGTGGGGAGCCATCACTAACTTCGCCCCCACTCGACCATATAAAGATCAGTGGTCGCACACGACGAGTCACAACAAGAAGGATAAAATGCGAGTTAGAAAACATGTAACAGTAACAGATGTAGTAACATGTAACAGATGTAACATGTAACAGATAAACACAACAAGGCTGATAAACACAACACACAAATTTACAGTTATAAAGTTGGTTTGGCTGAAATTAGGGGTATGTTAGCCAAGATGTTGGTTTAATCTAAATTCTAAATGAGGACGTTTCTTGAATCAAACATCCATACTCGAGAATACTTTAAAGCGGTAGATTGCTTTTCGAGAAAAAGTATACTTTGTGGTCATTTCGTATTTGTTTCACTGCTACAGTTCTGTTGTTGAAACGAGCATAAACTTGTTGCTGACTTATAAAAAAAAAAAAAAAAACTGAAGGGAAAAAGCTTATTCCAAAAATATAAATTATTCCAACATTCAATAAAATATGTTTCGCAAAGTTAAACAATTGTCACTTGCTAATAAAACTCTAGCTTTATCTATTTTCTGTAAATTAGTATTTTTTCATTAAAGTCTTATTCATAGCAATTTACTACAAGTTTTTTTTTTACATAGGTTTCGTCCGGTTTTTGTTGTAATTTTTTATATTGTGCTAAGTATAACAACAGACAATAACAAGGTGAAAGAGGATGACAGGAAAAAGATGAACCCAATGTGAAAAAAAAACTGTAAATAAAAATTTTAAAAAAATGTAAAAAATATATGAATTTAAAATGCCCAAACTGTAAAGTTTAATGTTCTGTGATTAACATCGGCAATCGACTGTTAGCTTCTTTCTCCCATTAGCAAAATTTGGATAGCAGTCGAACACTAGTTGTTCGTTTTAAAAAGAGCTTATAGTACAAACCCTAATTACGGCTGCATTTATATTTTTAGGTTCCTAATCCTGCATTCCCTTTCCTGGGAGTTCATTTTACACCTCGCATGGATGGAAGTGTTTGGTTGGGACCCAATGCCGTTCTGGCCTTTAAACGTGAAGGATACAAGTTCACAGACTTTAGCTTGGGAGAATTTATGGATATAATCAGGTTTAGGTGAGTTTAAATTTTGTTAGTACACCGTCAGCTAGGTTGAGATGCCTTAATTGTTCATGTTTTGAAGCCGGCTCAAATTGTGTACTTATTTTGGTAGTGTCAAGGGACTGCACTTATACTTAAACTTAAAGTGGCACTATCACTGATTGAAAGCAGACGAAGTCTGACAACATCTAGCGCTACGCAGTACCACCTAGCTCTTGCTTGCACCAAGCGAAGGAATGCATAACGGCATTTCTTTTAACGAAACAAACAAGCCACGATATCCTTAATTATTGAGTGAAAATTTGGTTCGTCTTCGTACACCTGGCAGCAAGCTATACAGATTAACAAAATCATTGCCGCTAGATGGCGCCACGGTATTTTCGTTCGCATTTCAATCGGTGATAGTGCCACTTTAAATGTCATACACAACCAAAGCAAAGCTTATATGGTTGGATGAGCAAAGACAGTTCACTGCTTGGCAGAAAGTGTTTTTTCAGAGGCTGCCTTCTAGCTTTAAATGGATTTGGCTTCAACAACATTCTGTGGTAGATTGTTCCAGTCGCATGATATGAGAAGAAGTGATTCCCAACATTAGTGTTCAGACGTGTGCGCTGTAAATTGAGGTGGTGTCCACGAGTACCAATAGAGGAGGCGAAGATGAAGAACTCTAGCCTCAGTGCATTCAATCCCATTCTGAATTTTGTAGGTGTGAAGTAGATCTCCTCTTAAACGGCACAAATTAACTGACCAAAAAATGGCTTCGCCATTTAGAAAAAAGGGCATCAGCGATTGTTTCCTTATGGAACTCGTAGCTGTGAAAGCACACGAGTAAAAATAGCAGAGAGTTCTTTCGAACGAAACGAACTATAATTTGAACTCAAATTCAATGGAATAAACCAAAACCAAATAAATTCTCAATTAATAAAATGCCTGCATGTAAATACAACATTTTAAAACACTGCCACATACAGAATCACTGATATGGCCCAATTTAAACACAAACTGCGTTCACTTTCTGATTTACTAAGGAATAAAAACAATCCTCTTTCTATCGAATTCAAATTATAGTTCATTTCGTTCGAGTGAACTCTAATCCATTTTTATTTGTGTGCTTTCACAGCTGAGAGTTCCATACGAATACAAGCTCTGCTTTTTTCCAAACAGTGAACCCGTTTTTGGTCAGTTAATTAATTCTAAATTTGTACAGAATCAAGTTGATATCAATTAAGAATTGGCTACTGTCAGTTAAGGTCGCTGAACATTAATTAAGTGGTTCTCGGGAGTAGTATTAAAAAAATTGACGCGAGCGATGACTTCTTTTTTGCCCAAACAGAAACTAGTATCACTTTTGTTGTACGAGTAGGCTGCAATAGTTGGATATGTCGAACTATGTCCCAGACGGGTGCCGACAACAATGAGAGTGTCTGAATAAAGCTTCAAAAATGTTGCAAGTAATGCCAATTGCACTTTCAGGTTAAATTACACTTCTGCAAAAAAGCTTTTCCACAGCCATACTCAAACGGTGTCTTTCCACATGTTAGAATTGCATGCCAGGTTAAATGAGACTTGTGTGCAAAAGCCTTTCCACATTCATCACATCCAAACCCTTGCTTTCCACTGTGTACAAGTGAACGCAACGCCAAAGCCTCTCCAAACTCAAAACATTCAATCCGTTTCTTCCCGCTGTGTAGAAGTACGCGCTGCCTTAAATATTGCTTGGGAGCAAAAGCTTGTCCACCTCAGCACATGTAAATGGCTTCTGACTATTTGTATTCAAGGATAAATCACTCTACTTATCAAATGACTTTCCACATTCGACACACTTCTTTCCACGGTGTATAACTATGTGTCGCATTAAATACAGTAATGAATAATAATTTTTCATTTTTAATCAGCACATTAAATAAAACTTTTTTACAAAAGCCTTTCCACGCTACCCATATTCAACCGGTTTCTTCCTAACATGTGCAAATGCGTGTTTAGCAAAACTAGATTTCTGTGTAACCCTTTCAGACTCAGCATATTTAAACGATTTCTGTCTATGTGTAAAAGTAGTAAAACAAAATCAATTTTTGAGTTCTGCAGCAGCCGAAACCGCCATGTTTTTGTCATTCTCAATCTTTGCAACACTAGTGGTGACAGTGACACCTTGGATTAATAACTACACTTCGTTACGGGATAACTCACTCGCTATACTTATAGCGCAAGCACCGCAATCCAACATACGGTATGAATACTCTAGTTTCTCAAATTCGCCACTAGAGCAACTGCCGACAACAGCGGAAGTGACGTCGAGCCACGTGACTACCGCATCCAATAACGCGAGCAGTCACCGTGAGCGCACGTCGCCACCATCTTGGATTTGCCTGGAAGTAGTTGGAGATAACAGCTTGCGGCCAGATGCGACAGATGGCGCACCACGTTTTGATCGTGAATACTCCGGTCGCTACCGTAGCTAGATTTCGGAGCGAGTGAATAGGGCTTGGTGACACCATCATCAGCTGGACCTTAACCCATTACTACAATTGTTACGTCACGATATCCTGAAAAATCTCCGACAGCGTAGAGGACACAGAATACTTGGAGTGCCGGACGCAAATGGCTCTTACACAGAGAGGAAGTAGCATTTGGCAGCTTGGTACCAATCATGTTAATGGGGCTCAAGCTCGCCTCCAGGAAGAGTTTGCTGAAAATGTGGACGTACAAGCAAAATAAACAAAAACGTTGCACCCACTAAGAAAAAAAACCATGCGGGCGCTCCTGAGAACCACTTGATTAACTTTTAGCAGCCTAATCAAAAGTTGTCAAATACCAGCAATGGATTGGGATCGAACAAATCGGCTTGACGTTGAGTACTTAAAAATAACTTAAATAAGGTATCGCACACTTCAAATTACATGACGCGGTTTTTACAGATACTTGAAAACACTAAAATGTACTAGAAAAAAATTGTTTCCCGAAAATACAGGAAATTCTCTGTGCAGTGTACAGTAATGTTGCCTTAAAAAAATTTATTTGTATAAATGAAAGCAAAAGTATAAAAAAGGAAAGAAAATTGTACAATCAAATCGATCCAGAAACGAAATAAAGCAAGCTCAACGCTTATTCCTTCTTTAAAAAGTGGCACATACATTACTGAATATTTTCTAAGAATGGGAGTTCAGATAGTCGGGGTTCGAATAATGGAGGTTGTACTGTGCTGCGGAACTTGGGAAATTATCCAATAGTTAGCTTAACTCTACCATGGCCAAGCTCTTTTTTGGTCCGTAAAATGGCCAAGGTGTGGTCCAACTGACCAAACAAGAAAAATCAATGAATGACTCAGTATTTACGAATTTATTTGCTATTTGTATGTTCAAACCATGGTTGGGGATTTTTAAAAAGACTTTTAGGAACAAATAAGAGAGACATTTTGTGTTTTACATTTTACATAACTTCCGTTAAACACTTTACAGTAACGATAGGGGATAAAAGTACTGGACACGCTTTTTGAAGACAAGGAGTCAATCTTTTAAATAACGAACAATATCTTCATCATTGCTGAAATAAGTACATATAATTTTCTCATGGTTATTGCAAACATTTTTGCTGCATTTAGAGCAGATTTGTCTTTGTTGGGGTAGGTCATGTTTCTGCTTCCCAGTTATAGCTGTGCTTCTAATACAAACATTGCATCGGCCTTTCCTTGCTTGTCCTGTTTGTTCCACTGGAGCATTTGGTGGTAGAGTTTGTTTCAGTGGTCTTTCCAGTGAATTGGACAACCAGTGGACATGGCAGTAACCACATGTTGCAGAAAGCTATACAGGTTTGCTGATTCGATTTAGACTTGTGGTTTGATCATTTCCTCACCTAGTTTTCCTGGTGATGCATTTTTTATGTGGCAGTGGAATGTTTTACATGTGACACCCAGTGGGTGTCTTGCGAAAAACATTCTACTTTCAAGTTTTTAGGAACTTCTGCTGGCTTCTGGAAGTATTTTCGCAGTAGTTGTGCAGTGTGGTACAATGGACCACACGTTGGTCATAAGCGAAACGAACGGGTCCAGAGTTGGCCAAGGTGTGGTCCATTGAACCACATTGTATTAAAATACATGAACACATGGATATATTTTCATATTGCTGTACGCAATAATTTTATACAACATTTGTGAGGTTGGAAGGAGGGGTTTGTAGCGGTGGGGGGAAGGATTTTATATATGAAAAAAAAAAAAAGTTTTTCTGGTCCATTAGACCACACCTTGGCCATGGTAGGGCTAATGGTAAACACCAAAAACTTATGAGCAAATAACACTGAAAAACGAAAATGAATGAATAAAACAAAATCAACTGCATTACGAACTAGGGCTCAGAAAATTGTTAAAAATGTATGCACCAAGTTGGCTCCTTGTTTAGTCACTAATTAAAAAAAAAAGACTTATAATTAATTGGCACTTAACAAATATGTTTTTTTTTCTTAGATCGAAAATCGGGTTTATTTTTGGGCCAGAAATTAAGGACAATCAATTGGAAATTGTTAAAACACCAAGGGCGTGCGTTAATTGCCGCCAAGGCGCCAACTACTAAAGTCTAAAAGCCTCGTTGGGTGGTGCTTAAAATTCACCAGACATCTTGAAAAAAGCCATGTGCTGAATTAATTTGAGAAGGGGAAATCATTTTGATGAATGTTGCGCCATATTTTCATATTCTGTACTAACGTATGTGTACTGCTAATTTTCGATAAACCCTCCGACGTAAACAAAGTCTACCCATGTTCATCGTTTCGGCTGTAGAGAGCGTCAACCTTACATTATGGTTCAGTTGGCACGATTTTGAAACTGCCGCCCTTATCCTCTGATCTATATAAGGCCGTGCGGGCTTGATTTTCTACCTGCGAGCGAGTTGTTCAGAGAGGTTGGGACGTACTATCAATACCCTCATGCATTGCTAGTACTGAACTATGACAATATGAGTAACATTCTTCAAAATTATTTCACCGGACATTTTATTTGCATGGTTTTACAGAAACTGGATAGATTTTTGAGTTGATAATGTTCACAACCCACGTGGAAATGGATTACTTTTTAGTAAGGCTGTACCGAACGAGAATTTTTCAGCCGAACCGAATCAAACCGAACAAACCTTAAATAAGCCGAACACCGAACACTTCCGAACCGAACAAAAATGTATCAAACCAATCTATCTTAAACTAAAATGTAAAAGATCTCAGTTCACAAAGATTCATCAAAGCACAAGTTTCTTAACAAATGTAGATATTTTCACATAGACTTGTTAAGTCCATAGATGTTGAAACTCTGTTTAAACATAAAAAAAATCTCCACTACTTTTACATTTTCCTTTATAACTCCTGAATAGTTAGAGCTAGGATCTTGTGGTTTGGACCAACAGAAAGCTGGCGAAAAAACCTTCAAAATGGTGTATTCAAACATCAAAATCCGTCAATTAGAAGTGAAAATATGTTTGGTTTGGTATTTTGCGTTTGAAAGACCGAACACCGAACCGAACCGAACACCCTCTGTTCGGCCATGTTCGGTTCGGTTTGTTCGGTTCGGTACAGCCTTACTTTTTAGTCAACGTAAGAGAAGATGAAGTATGTTGTATTTAAAATCTAATGTCTTTTACAGGGGATTTCAGAAACTTGTTGTAAGCTACGCTGCTTTCGGAGCTGGTGAAATGCTTCGTTCTTTCTCTATGGCTGCTCAAGTCAGGGAATTGAAGAAATATATCCCACAACTAACTACATCTGATGTTACAAGGTTAGTAACTATTAAGGAAATGATCTCTTCCATACCACGGTACGTCGTGTATGTCATAGTTGACAGTATCTTTCTATTTTTGCAAGCAACCAAGCAGCCACAAATTTCGCTGGTATTGTGGCAGCAGTAGTTAGGAATAGCCTGTTAGTACGTGCCACTATCAGTATACAGCGACACATGTCCTAAATACAAGGAAAATAACCGGAAATAACGTAAATGAAGGCATGCAACCAGACGACCTCCAATGTAGCTAGTTTGGGCCTGCAAAAATGCTAGTGACGAAGTTGATAAAGTGGTGATAATGGCAGCAAAAATAATTCTGGAAGCGATGAAGACGAAATTGCGAGTCTCATGACATAGGTACTGTTATTTGAAATCCATAATGGATGCATTTCGGGATGTCACCCATTGGTACTGACTGGGTTGGTCTTTGTGATTCTAAAAATGTCGAAGATACTACCTTGAAAGTTCGAAGACATTACAAACTCACAAAACGCACAATTTTCTTTAAGTTCAAAGCGAGTCGGCTGTTTTGTAACATCTGCAGCAGAGGACTCGCAAATTCGCAAGATAATGGTCTGGAGAAAAATCTGTGAACTTAAAATTGTGAGTTGTGTTGTTTGTGATGACGACTTACTGCGTTTGACAAAACTCTTGACTGTTTTGAAGTTTTTCTCCAAGGAAAGTAGTTAAATATTTGTGCAATTGCACCAACAAAGAAGTTGCAATTTTTTTCCATGGAAATCTTGAAAAAAAAAAAGAGTATTTGGGCTAAAATGGAAACGAAGAAGTGATGAATACGATAGGCCGAAAGGCTCATTTTTTTTTTTACTTTGGCAATTCAATCACGTTGAAAAAGTATAACGCTATTTAGTATTTACCAAAACAAATTGTTGATACCGTAAATCGTGTATTAAGAGCCCACCCCCAAAAATGCTGTAAAGTCAGAATAATGAAATAGTGGAGTTAAAGCCCACCCCTCAAAACGGAGGGAAATCTTCCCAGAAGACGAAAAAAAAAACCCCGAAAATCATGGTTTACAAAATACAGTCAAACCTTGTATAACAATACCTATTACAACAATGCTATTTAAGGCTCTTTAAGCAGCAATGCATGCAAGTGATTGTTTATAACAATAAACCTGATATAACATTTCACCGTAACATGAATTTGTTTTGGTAAATAGCATTACATTTTTTTCAAAGTGAAGAAGAAATGTACGTATTTTTCATGTTGACTTTTTTGATGGGTGTTACTCATTTGCCGAGAATCGCCATGTACTGGTTGCAAAATATATTTTGGCTTAAGGACAGCAAAGAAACCATTAGTAGCGTGTGTGGCTGGTCTATGTTAGGAGTACTTAATTTAGTACGAAGTGCTAACGCCAGAAGGAGCAACAAGCCTGCGCCAAGTTGTCTAAAATCGAAACTGAAAGTTAGCACGCGAAGCAGACGTGTGCTACGAAAGCAACGCTCTATTTATTGTTGGCTAGAGCAACTTACGAACAAGTGATTGTCTGTTTGTTTAGTTTTTTTTTTTTATTATTACTTTGGTATTGTTTCCATGTTAAACACTTTGTTTAAAAACAAAGGACTAAAAATTAGCCTAGAGAACGTGACGCACACCTCTAATCATCTCGTGCAGGTGGCGACCTCTGGTAACAAATTTGTACACCACTGTAGCCGCTCCTGACTTCACACTGTAGGGGCAGTTACCGAGACACGCTCCTAGTTGTTTTCTATAGGCTCCTTGTCGTATAGTATTAGTTATTTAATTAAACTGAAATTTTTGTATTTAAGCCAGTCAAGTAGGGTTGAAAAGGAATTAATTCGCAACAAGCTACAAATTTGTGGGATGGTCTCAGGTGGCGTGCTAAACAAAATTACTAAAAGTCTCCTGAAATCGGACCTTTGCGTTGTCCGCCATATTGGAAACGTGACGTCCGAAAACTGTTTTTTCTATGTATCTTGATTCTTGATAATGGTTGCTCAGGCATGAAAATATGTTTGTCCAAAAATGTAGAGCATTCAATTTTCTACAAAAAAATGTTCTCTTCATTTTTTTTCGTAGATTCAATGATTCAGCCAATAAACGGTGTTGTTGAGCTAATGCCGCCATCTTGAAAACTTGAGCCCGAAATCTGTTTTTTCAATATAGCACTCTTCATTTTTTTTCGTAGATTCAATGATTCAGCCAATAAACGGTGTTGTTGAGCTAATGCCGCCATCTTGAAAACTTGAGCACGAAATCGGTTTTTTCAATATATTTGAGCACGAAATCGGTTTTTTCAATATATCACGGAAATGGCTGCATATGATAATGTTTAATCCGAAATTGTAGAGCGTGGAATGGCATGCAAAAAAGGTTCTATTCGTTTTTTTTTTTTTTAACTGAGTCAATGATTCAGCAAATAAAAGGTGCCAAAGAGGCTACGTAGTATGTGGCCCTCAATGCACATTACACTTCATAAAGTTGGATGGCTTGGGCCAAAATTGATGGAATTTTCACTTTCTGTGAAAAGCATGAATACATTATGAAGTGTAACTGGAAAAAATAAGCTATAATAGCAAGTGTAAAAACCCCATGGGGGAGGTGTAGGGGGGATTTACCCTCCAAAAACGGTACTTACAGTGATTTTCTTGTTCAAATTATTCTTGAAAGCCCTCTAATAGCCCAAAAATGGATATGCTTAGGATTTTCTGAAAGGCGGAATCTATCCTTTCCATCACTCCTAACCGAGATTGTTTAGTTTAGATACAAATGTAAATGTAAATATGAGCATTACAATGGCACTCTGAAATTCAAAATAGCCGCTACCAATTACAGCTTCACCTTAAAATAGGCATAGGACGGTCCCTATCTAACATAAACAATTTCAGTTATGATTGATGAAAGAGTAGCTCCCCACCTATCAGAAAGCCTAAGCATGTCAATTTCTGGCTATTAGAGGGCTCGCAAAGCACTCTGAATTCGAAAGTCAACACGCTTTCGCTGCTACGCCATTAAATCTTTGGGCCTAGAAAGGTCCGTATCTTAGTTGAATAATTTTGGTTAGGATTGACGGAAAGAATAGATCCCACCTTTCTGAAAATCCAAATCATGTCCATATCGGGCTATCAGAGGACTTGCCAGTTATTCATCAGACTTTATGACTCGTATAACTGGATGAAATAGTTGTGTGCTGATACACTGGAATGATTCATCATAAATCCATACTGCTCTGTGAATGTTTAATAAAGTGAGGACTCTACCAGTTCGCTTCCAGTGAATAATTTAGTGAGAAAAAAAACATTTAAATAGAAGCATTATGTCCACTACAAAAACTCTCATTAGCCAAATAAAAAGCACTGCTGGAAGCCATTTCTGGTAGTCTGTGGAGTAATACACAGATACTATCCTTGTCAATTAAATTCCTTTTTCAAACAAACAGAACACAAATAAAATACATCTTCCTCAGAGATAATTAAGTTAAAGGAACATTTTGGGGAGGAGCTTGAAAAATCTACATTCGTTGCCATTTGCAGTGCTTCTTGATGGTTAACCCATAACCGCCTAGATACGACCGTACGCCTTCAAAGTATCACAGCGAAAAACTAAGTCCCAGCGCGAGCTTTGTGAGGGGTCCCCGGGGTCCGAGCAAAGCGGGTAGTCACAGCCCAGTCGTCGGCTCCAAACCAAGAGAATGCCGGTTCGAATCCGAGAAGCGACCCAAGTACCATGGTACTTTAAAAAAAGGGTCTGAAAGTTCTTTCAGGCGGTTATGGGTTATTGGTCGCAATCAATTATTTTCTCAACCCTCAGCTAACCCATAACCGCCTAGATACGACCGTACGCCTTCAACGTATCACAGCGAA
>JAHWFP010185539.1:0-12195 GCA_023313725.1 Lithobius niger | reverse complement strand
CTTTCAGACCCTTTTTTTAAAGGGTCTGAAAGTTCTTTCAGGCGGTTATGGGTTATTGGTCGCAATCAATTATTTTCTCAACCCTCAGCTAACCCATAACCGCCTAGATACGACCGTACGCCTTCAACGTATCACAGCGAAAAACTAAGTCCCAGCGCGAGCTTTGTGAGGGGTCCCCGGGGACCCCGAGCAAAGCGGGCAGTCACAGCCCAGTGGTCAGCGTCGTCGTCTCCAAACCAAGAGAATGCCGGTTCGAATCCGAGAAGCGACCCAAGTACCATATGGTACTTCAAAAAAAGGGTCTGAAAGTTCTTTCAGGCGGTTATGGGTTAAAATTCCACTACTAGGTCAATTTTTAACCAAACAGTTGTACTTAGCAAAATTTTCGTAGAGACAAAAAAGGCTAGACATTTATTTTTCTTAAATTATGTATAGAGGTGATTTTCTTGTAGGGGCAATGGTTTGGGAGGAAAAGAAGAAAATGTGTGTTTTGGGGCCAAATGTCAGCCATTTTTTTCAATATGGCGGACAACGCCATGGTCGGATTTCAGGGGACTTTCAGTATTGTTAGCACGCCACCTGAGACTATCCCACAAATTTGTGGCTTGTTGGTAATTAATTCCTTTATTGGCCCGTTTTTTTTTACCTAATTTTACTGGACTATTCTAGAATCATTTTAGTGCTCACAATCCATACTGAATGAAGACCATTCAAACTAGTTTAGAACTGAAAACTCTTATCTGCTGTACCAACAGGCTTGAAAACAACAATATAATATCTTTTTCTTTCCAGGGGACCAAGTGGAGTTAGAGCTCAAGCCATGAGTCCAGAAGGAAAACTGGTTGACGATTTTGTTTTTGATGGTGGTAAAGGCGAGCTGGGCAAGCTATTACTCCACGTACGAAATGCACCTTCACCCGGTGCCACATCATCTTTAGCAATAGCAAAAATGGTTGCTGACAAAGCGGATGCCAAGTTCCAGTTATAACTTCTGGCAATCGTAGCAGAAATATTTTTTAACACACAAATCAAGTCGGGGAAAATAAATTGGGAGTTACTAGTCATGTGTATATAGAAGACGGCAAAAATATAAAGTTGGTATGTCTATAATTTTGTGCGTAAATAACAGAATTGTACAGTCAAGCGTTGTAAAAGTTTTTTCACATACTAGAAACCATCCCAACGAACCAATTTACAAAACCTTTATCGATGAATAATTCGTTGAATTTATCGGATGACGATAAAGATAAACTTCACCCACAACCGAAAAGTGAAATTTTTTTTTTACTGATCAATGTAAAACTAGTGTATGCAGACCGTCCTACAATCTTAATACCGTCCTAGTATACAATCGAAATACAAATGTTGTTAATTAGATTTTATTTTTACTCAGTTTGCTGCAAAGGAACCTTCTGTATTAATCATTTTTAGGCACACTAGCTTTAGACAGCCTACTGCATATGGGCTTGTTTTGGGAGTTGATATTGAAACTGAAGGGGAATCTTTTGCAATGTTTTAGTTTACCGCCATCTAGCAGCCCAAGGGGTTCTGGACTCCCTCACACTGGAAGTTTCCCAGTGTTTGATTTTAGTATAACAATACTCCAAGATGGGCTTACAGAATTGTCGCCTAAGTGAAAAAAGATTTTTTGTAAATGTTTAAGGGGGGATCACAAGTTCAAAAAAACCGTATTTTCATAAAAAAAAATCAAAAATAAATAAAGTCGTCATTCCCTGCCTTGGTCTTCTCTTCTCCCATACCTGTGGTCGTTTTTCGAAAATTCCACTTTTTTCGATATGAAATTAATTATACAATTCACCTCATCACTGAAAATTTTGACCAAAAAAGAAGTCGAAAGTTGATTTATAAACGCGAAAATCCGAGTCGCGTAGTAACTCCGCATCTATCAGGCGGATCGCGCTCACTTTTTTTTTTGGAAAGCTCAATTTTCCCCCTTTTGCACCACATTTTCACTTTATAGGATGGACAAGCACTATTAGAAAAGAAAACACAGAAGCCTTAACCTGCCACCTACAGTAAAGGCCGGATCAGCTTTGCCTTCCACAATGCTCCACTAGAAGGTGCGACAAGTTTGCTAAGTGGCGTCATTGGTTGACAGAATTTGGAACCCTCGTCGGTTAGTTTGAAATTTCGCAGCTTGGTGTAGAGATGGCAGCACCTAGCAAACTTGCACTTCCTTCTATGTCAATGGTTGATTTTACGCGCCTAATTTTTCTTGATCTGATCCAGCCTTTACTGTAGGTGGTTGTGGCCTGAATTGGCGTCGCCCATTGGCTCAAGCGATCATGTGACTCAACGCTCGATAGGCCAATCCCTCGCAATGACGTCACGATTTAAAGGTCCGTTTGTTTGCGTCGGCCACCATCTTGGTTTATTGGCTGCTTACGAAGGCCAGTATTTCATCGTTATTTGTTGCAAATTTGGGTAACATTCGAAAGTTTGGTGCGAAAAGTAGGAAAGAAAAGCAGAGAACACTCACAGTAGCATTAAAAGATGCAGCTGTGTGAGGTGGAAACGCCAAAAAAACTAAGAATTCCGGCAATGCAATCCAAATTGCCAGACCAATGATCGCATCCGCCATACCTCACATGTTGACGCCGCCTGTTTCTACTGATTCGACATTGATCAGCATTCCATCTAACTTAAAAAATTAATAAAAATATGTCGGTTGACTCTTGTAGTAGTAAACACATTTCCATTAATACAGTTAATGCGGGAGCTTCAACGTCGACCAACCAAACTAAGCCAACTGCATCATCGACTGCAAGCAAATCAGTGCCCCCACCAAAGCCGACGGAAAAAATCTTTGTGCATTTCCAAATAAAAATGTATCGGGACATGAAGATTCGCCAAAAAATGTTGTCTTTGACGTTTCATTATTGAGCAGCTTCGTAGCTGCTGTGTAAGAATTGTGTAATGTTAGGGAATACATAGAGACTAAGCAAACGTGATTTGTGTACAAGTTTGTAGCTAAATGCAAAACTTGTTATGAAATCGTGGGGGATACTTCATCATCGAGGAAAGCTGATGATGGAAAATATGAAATCAATAAACGAATGACGTACGCTGAAATGGGAACTGGGTATGCTGGTTTGGAAAAATTAAGTATGGTGTCAGGTTTGTCCGTATATTCCCCAACCACCTTCACTAGCCATTAAGGCTGCACCGATACCAACTATACTGATTAGATACCGATACCCAAAATTGTATCCTCAATTTTTCATCAACAGTGCAGTTTTCTGCAAAAATCCAATAATTATTAAAATAAAACAGTTTTAAATAATAACCCACAGTTATTACCTAGCTAGGAAAATAAGTGATTTCCTGAGCAACGCCGCAAACTGCATGTCGTAATCTCGAACGGTTCCAGAGTTATCGATATTTCGGCGAAAGTTGCCAAAACCGCAAATATCAGCAACTGATCCGATCCAGTATCGGTGCATCCTTACTTCGTGCATTCCAAGTGTTTGACGGATGCAAGTTTTAATGCCACCGTCATTAACTTGAATTGATCTGCAGGGGAAGTTTGACAAGTGTATATGGCCTTAGATGACAACATCAAGCCTGGCGATAACATTGACATTTCAGTTAGCTATGATGAAACCAGGCAAAGCAAAGGTTTTACGTCCCAACTTTTGTGTTGGACTTGTTATTGAATTGCTAACAGGGCTAGTGTTAGATTATGAAGTGTTGTGCAAATTGTGCAGAATCTGCACTGCCAAAAAAATAAAAAAATCAATGAAGATAAGGACAAATTCAATGAATGGTTTGCTAACCACGCTTCGAACTGTGACATACATTTTCAAGGCTCGTCTGGCCTAATGGAAACTGTAGCTGTAGAAAAATATGGAAAAGAAGCTTGGAAACTACTTCAGGTACACAACAATGACTGCTGATGGTGACAGCAAAACATACAACCATGAAAAAGAATTGCAAGATTATGGGCCTAAGTTTGTAGTTGAGAAGGAGGAATGTGTGAACCATGTTGCGAAGAGACTGTATGTAGGACTAGAACAAATGCATGATAAAATTCAAGGGCTATTTTAGACATGCCATCACTCAAAACACAGGCGACTTAAGACAGCATGAGAAATGAAGAGTTAGCAGCACCCTTCCACTGCATGTCTGTGGATGATGAGTCACCACATACCCGATGCCCTCGTGGTGTTTTTATGAACGAGCTATATAGCAAAAAATTCAAAAGTCTGCCCCCACACAACTCAAAAAACGAATGAAAACGCCAATTTCGAAGTATGTCTCGTCCCACATCATCAACCTGTTTCAACGACTCGGTTCTGTGGCCGTGCTGAAGAGATTTCTACAAGGGAAGACACAAAATGCAAATGAATCCTTGCACTCCGTCATTTGAAACAAGTGTCCTAAAACTTTATTCGTTTCAAAACGAAGACTCGAGTTTTCTGTAGCCGCTGCTGTCTGCCAATTCAACGGAGGATGGATACAGATGGTCGAACTGATGAATGGCATGAAGTTGAAACCTGTAGTTAACACTGTAAAACTTGTGAGAAAAAAAAGTGTGACGAAACTCAGCTGGTGGCTAAAGAAGGACAGCTGTACTACCGGGAGGGTATTATTAGCCTTTTCATTTATCAGAAATAAATAGTTTTTTTTCTGGGGGGAAGGGGGGATGCGAATACATCAGTATTAAGTGATGCGTGTCAGGTGCTTAGTGCCGAGAGCATTCATTACAGCTTATAAGCTATTGGATTATTATAGGTTGTGACATTTTATATTATCCAAATTAGAAGGCCTAGCACCTTTTTTTTTTTTTTGGCTTAGGCCTACAAACTAATTTGTACGACCGTGTCAAAATTTACCAATGTTTACTAATACAGTATAAACTTCTCAAAATTAGTTACGCGGCTACTTTTTTGAATGCACCACTTAGTAATCCTCCCCCCCACCCCCTTCTTGTAATGCACAAATCTGAATTAATTTAGGCTTGATCAAAGTGTGATGACTGGGTCTCAAATTTAGTTCAAGTGGTAAGGCAACCAGGAAAAAGCCCAAAATATCAGCTATGGCTGGTGATTTTGGTTTCTATTACCTTTATGAAAATATACATTACCCGATTTTAGCATTCTCCTTCTTTTGCTGTGCAATCTAGAGATTAAAGTTCATAGTCAGGCCAGCGTCGCTACCCACTGTGCATGCGCAGCCTCCGGCTAAATAAGCCCAGACGTAAGACAATGCTTTATCACTCGTTCATCTTGAGTATCCCAGTGGCGACACACAGGGGAGGAGGGTGGGAGTTAGGTAATGTATATTTTCACAAAGGCAATAGAAACCAAAATCAACCAGCCGTGGCTGGTATTTTGGGCTTTCTATGTGCCATGAAAATATCAATTTCCCTACTTTAGCATCCCACAGACCTCGTCAAAAGCAGCAGGCGCCACTTGACGGAGCCCCCTAGGGTAGCGCACCGGTTCCTCAGAAAAAAAAAGTCTTCGCGGACGATCAAAGTAAGTAGGAGGATGGACATCATCGCACCTAAGGGGGTAAATTCAAAGTATTCGCTTAGCGGCCACGAAGGGACCCATGCGATACAATCCATCCGCTTGGGTCGACATGTTATGTAGATAGTGAGCCGTGAACGAGGTTAGGTGTTTCCAAGACGCGGCTTCCATAATGTCAGCAATCGGAACGTTGCTGTGGTGGGCCCGTAGTTCATGGAGAGTGACTCGAATTCCTTGGTCGGCGCAGTTTATGTCACGAGTTTATAGGCGACCACGATGACAGTCTTTATACAGGTGGCGACCATGTGTGTCGAAGTTTCTCCGGATGTGGAAACGAAGGGGATGAAAAGCTGAAAGCAACCGCTCCATAGAGGCTTGGAACGTATGAAGTAGTAGCGAAGTGCCCAGACCGGGCAGAGGGATTTCTCTGGTTCATTGGCGACGAGAGGGGACAAGACCGGTATGCAGATCAGGTTTGAACGGTCACCAGGCTTCTGGGTCTTGCCCGAGAGGTCAAGGTGACTGCAGAGCAATCGTCGTGGAAGAAGCAGTCAGCGGCGGACATGGCTATCAGAAAGAGTCAGGTGACTAAGACGGCCAGAGGCTCATAGGGTGCGGAGAGAAGAGAGTGAGGGCAATCGGTAAGTACGGGTCGGAAACAGACGGCAAACCACTGGTGGCTCAATTTTGAAAGACTTGAGATGTGATAAGTCGTCCAAGAGCGCATGCTGGTCGTCTGCTCGAATAATAGTGTTAAGGACAGACCGACAGAACAGAATAGTAGGTCCATGTAAACCCTCACGGTAGAGATCCATTAAGAAGCGCAGAAGCTCAGCTAGAGGTGGTGCGACCGGATCGACCTGTTGCAGCAGACACCAACGATGCCAATGGCTGTCGTAGATCTTGTTAGTGGAGGACCGGGTAGCTTGGGAGGTAATGCGAGAGGCCTGCTCCGAAGGAACGCCTGTTGCTTCAAGTAGTCAGAAGATACCCGCCACGTGTGTAGCCGGAGCACCCGAGGTGTCACCCCCCGGTGCTGCGACAATACGTCCGGTATGTCCAGGAGGCACGAGGGCAATCAATATGTAGATTGCGTAGCAGGGGAAACCACGCGGCCAGGACACTGGGCTATCTTGTGCACGACTAGAGGAAGAAGCTTGGTTGGTGGGAACAGGTAACCGAACAGGTTGTTCCAATTCATTGTCAAGGCGTCCACTGCCCTTGCTCGATCGTCGGGTACCAGGCAGACGAAGTGGGGAAATCTGGCATTGAGCATCATGGCGAAGAGGTCGAAGTACGACCGCTCCCACGTAAGGAAGAGACACGTGCAGATGGTTGCTTTGAGGGACCTTTCGCCCGCCGGAGGAGAGCAATGGGATACGAGTCCGCAATTACCTCTTGACATTGAGCCTCGTGGTGAAGAGGGCGAGGTACGGCCGTCCCTAAAGACTGAACAGACACGTGCAAATGGATGTTTTGACGGACCATTCGCCCGCCGGGGAGGAACGGCGGGACAGGGAGTCTGCTATTACATTGCGGCTGCCCGGGATATGGAGCGGTAGCAAGGTTGTTCGTAACCGGGTGCACAGACTGAAGATGTCGGAGGTGACTTGATGAACACAATTTGACATAAACTGCCTCCGCCTCAAACCCATTCTTCGTTCCTGGCAGAAAAAGATCTCTTATCAAGAGATTTCCGACCTAAAATCAGAAATTGATAAACTTCGGTCCACAAACGCTGCACAGGTCCTCCAGCTCACAAAAATCTTCCTGGACCAAGCCCTAAACAGGAAAAAGATGACTTCTGCTTTACCGCACGAGGGGTTAAAGGATCTGTTAATCCTCCTTCCATGGGTTCTAAACCGCATCACCTTCAACGGCCCAACAAGACCAACCTACAAAAACCCAGGTCGTTTTCTGCACCCAAGCCTCGCTTTAACTCCATTCGACCCACGAATAGGGTTAACCTCCCTACCCTCCAGACCAGTTACGAGAATCGAACCACCTTTGCAAGAAGAGGACATAATCCTGGACGGAACAGTACCTCCACCCGATGAGGCCACGAACTCTTCCGAGGATAAACACAACAGCAAGGATGATTGGAAAAGCATAAAATCCACAGCTCAAAACCACAACCTCTTAGCTTTTCCACTATGGCAGTTTGACAACGCTAACTCCTTAGTTCCCTTACACCCGGACCTTTCTCAACTATCTTTGTATAAATCTTCTGACATCCCCTGCACCCCCTGCTGGAATCCTCCTGTAATATTCATACCATCCATAAAACAATACAGGGTGGTCCACAAAAAAAAAACTGATGACCCAAGAGTCCAACTTTCTAAGTCCAACTTTTCTAGTTAGCACCCCCCAGAACCAGGAGGACAGAAATCTCCCCATTCATTAGCTTTGATGTCTATCCTATCCTGATTCTGAGGGGTGATAACTAGAAAAGTTTGACTTGGAAAATCTTGGGCCATCAGTGGACCACCCTGTACATCGAAAACATCTGCCTAACTTTCAAAACCTTTTAGGCGTATTCATTCTCCTTCCCTGGAGCTCTTGAATCCTGGCTCTTCTTAGAGGGAGGACCGTGCATGCGCGGTTGTCACACTGAGGCAGCCATTCAAGTCTCAAGCATCGTTGCGGCAACAATGCAAAAATTGACAGGTATTGTACTTTTTCCGCAAAAGAAACCATTTTTAGCCGTCCGGGCTGGGGGCCACAAAATGGGTTTTTTATTCTCCAGGTATGCACAATGCATAATTGCTGACCAGGCGTTTCCGTCGCTCCATCCTAAATTGTTGAAAGTACAGCATTGGACAATGAAATTTAGACAGTTGAGAAGGGGCAACTACGAGTCTACATCAATTAATCATGCCTGGTTATGGGAATTTCTTAACATTACGAAGTTGTTAAATTCAACAAACGAATATTAATAACCCCAAAATACATACAATACCGTGTATGCTATTGCAACTGAAAAAAATTAAATTTGTTGAACACAGAATGAAGTCAGTCAATCACACAAACTGCAAATCTCTATGGAATCTGGATAGGCCAAGAAAATGTGGTGGCTTGTGTACAGTCTGAGGAAAAAAGTAGCATTATGCGTGACAAAACCTATCTGTAAAGTATTCAATTGACTTTAAAAGTATTACTCCATTTAGTTAAAAATATAAATAGAGCTACAGTTTTAAAATTGATTTTATTTTAAAGTCGATTTAAAAGTCAATTTTGCGGTTTTATTTTAAAGAAATGCATTCAAGAAACGTTGAATTTAGGAATAATAAAAAGCCGTGGAAGGCCTACAGGAAAAAGAAACCTAGAAAAAACAGCCAATGAGAGAGAAAAAAAAACAAAAAACAAAGAGAAAGATTTCCGCAGAACGAAAGTCCAGGGAAAAAGGAATGGACATTAGACAGCCAGTGGACGAAATGCTGCGAAATTTAAAAAAAAAAAAGTCGGAGATATCCGCAGGAAATAGCCGAAGGAAAACAATCCGAGGAAAATAGCCGAAAGAAAAAACCGTTTTTTATAGTGACATTTCTTACGAACAAAAGTCACCAGAAAAACGCACACTTTCACAACAGAAGACACTCACCCTGTCTAGCGAATTTTCGATAGTTTACTACTATCTTCCTCAGGCCTTAAAGTTAGTTTGGACTCTGTTTACATCCCTGTTGTTTTCACCGTTGCCGTCTGCTCGTTCGTTGCCATGCTCGAAACTTGGTGCGTTGCATAGCCTCCCGATTTTTTGCAGGCCCACCACGCGAGTTGTGTAGCCTCCCGATCAGGCCGATCCAGCGAGCTTGCCACGTGAAGTCCCCACTTCCTACACAACTGCCTGGAATGTTCCCAGCCGATCAGATGTGAAACTCTCGGGTAGGAGGGGCCTTGAATGTTCATAAGAGGAATTCCTTTGGCTTCATGTTGACTAATGGCAATGGATTCGAGGCACCGGAGATGTCTGTCTCGTGCCATGTTGGACTTGATCAGTGTACTAGTGTCATGCCACCTAATCTTGTGCTTTGTCTCCATGCAATGCACTGCGATGCCGTTATCTTTGACTGTATTCCGAACATTTCCCATGTGTTGTGCAAGCCTCGTTCTTATACCTTTTCTTGTCTCCCCTATGTACACAGCATCACAGTCATTGCATGGAATTCTATACACTCCCTCGTTGGTGTTATCAACCGACCCCATAGTTTTCTCATCCTTGGATTTTTGCGTCTCACGTCCTTGTGGGACTGCCTTCTTCTTTCGATGAACAATTCTCTTACGAATTCCTTCTACGTTCTTCAAGTAGGTCTTGAAGCCGTGCTGCCTCAGGATGTTTTGCACTGGCCCAGTCACTCCTTCCAGGTAAGTCAGCTTCACTCTCGGGGTTCCTTCATCGATTTTCAACTCATTTAACACATTCTCGTCTTCTCGGGGGCCACTCTTCTTCTTTTTCTCGTTCGCAACAATCAAAACCGCCTTCTTTCGTAGCCGATTTAAAAGACCCGCTGGGTAGTCCAGCTCCAAGAACCTTCCTTTAGCCGCCTCCAAGTGAGGTTTTGCGAGATCGAGGCTACTCGAGTTTCGCACTAGCCTAACAAGCTCGTTCTGAGCAATAGCGCGCAATTGCTCCTTCGGGTGTCCCGGGTTGTATGGGACACTTTATGTCTATTTATTCCAATTTTCCTTTGTATGGGATGGCGCGCCTAGTTGCCATGGGCTTAACGTAGGGGCAGAACACCACTTTCCCTTCACCAATCCTCTGTATATTCACATCCAAGAACGGGAGTGCTCCATTTTCTTCTTCCTCCGCCGTGAAGCTGATCCCTCTCCTCCAGTTGTTAACCTTATTCAATACACTCTGCAACTCCCTCTTCCCCAGCACAGCGAACACGTCGTCAACAAACCTCTTCCACATTCGTACACTCGCACTCGATCTCAGAACCATTTCGTCAAGGTGCTGCATCACCATCTCCGCAATTATTGGCGAGCTAGAGTAGCCCATAGGGGCTCCTCCATCTTACCAATAAGTCTTCTCGCCAAACTCGACGTAAATAGAAGCAAGCAGAACCTTCAACAGCGCACGATCTTTCTTGAACTCACTCCTTGGAACACCCCACCTCTTCCTCGAGAGTGCCAGCATCTCCAATATGAGACGGTGTGAGAGACGCGGGAATAATTTCTCAACGTCAAAAGACACCATCATCTCATCTTCTCCAAGCTCGAGATGTTCGAGCTCATCCAGCAAATCACTAGTCTTACGAAGCCGACTCTCACCCCGCACATACTTCTTGAGTCTCTCAGCCACTTCCCAGTCCAACTTCTGTGCCATCCCTCCCTTGGCTGAAGTAATCAGCCTAAGTGGCATGCCGTCTTTATGGGTCTTCACCTGGGCAAAAATTGTGGGGAGTCGCTGAGGGGCTGTGGGAGATAACCTCTGGACCTCTTCTGCACTCAAATGTCCCTCATCCATTAACCGCTCAAGGCTGAATAGCAGATCCAACATAGGCCTATTGCCAACATTCACTTCAGTCTCCTTATACAGGGTGTTCGGAAATTGGTGTCAAATATTTTGAGGGTCCGCTGTGTGATCAAAGATAAGAAGAAAAAGTCCTATAAACATGGGTCCGGAAATGCACCAGTCTTTAGTTACAGCCCCCCCCCCCCCCCCCCAGGTTTGGGGTAAACAGTTCTTAAATACCTCGTAATGATTCACCGTTTCCATTCCAAACTCAGGATATGTGCCATATCATACCTGGTATTTCAGTACTTCATAATACAGTATTGGGTCGCACAACTTATCAGAGGGAGAGGTAATTTTCTTATGGGGGGAGGGGGGGGGGATCAAACGTGGGGGAAGAGAGGAGTAACTGCTTTGGTCTTGTACTTTAATGAAACAAATTGTAGAAAAAACACATCGTGTGATTGAAAACAATCGAAAGTAGTACTGTACTTTCTTTCATTACGTGTAAAGACCAAGTAGGTTACATCGTTTTCCAAGTTTGTGCCCCCCCCCCCACGAAAAAAAAAACAACTAGTGGACGTACATCTCTGTGGAGAGCACCAAACATTATCAATCGGGTATCCTCGCCATTAAAAGTGAGGGATTTAATGTGTTTGTTTTCTACTCTTCAAGCAAAGAAGCTTAAAACGTAAAAGTGGGGGAATCCTTAGAATTCGGATGATCACTTGTTTCATTGGCCGAAGCGGCGAGAACTACATTACTGTACTCAACCCACACATTTGAATTTGGTTGCTTATTTGTTTGTTTGTTTGTTGCCTTTGTCTAACGCTCCAGCTTCCACAAAAATCATCGCATAAACTTGGTTTTGATTTGGAGGTAAATCTCCACCTCAGATTCTTTGTAGTTTAAGTGTTAAAGACAAAAATCCTTGAAAACCCAACTTCTAAAAAACAATAACTTAGAAGTCTTAAAAGTTACATTACAGCGGGCAAGCTCTGCCATTCATTAGTTGCTATCCCCCTGTTACGATCTCCCTTCCAGAATGTAATAACATTTATTAACAAAAACAACAACGTTTGTGATGCGAAAAAGTACTGTAATCACAAATTCAAATTGAACATTCGCATATCTGTACAAGGTGACCTTGAACACCATTTGGAGAGTCCACATTTCGGGGTTGACAGACGACTTCTTGTTAATGCAGGGGTTTGTTAAATCACTTGATGACTTAAATCTAAA
>JAHWFP010185538.1:11701-22173 GCA_023313725.1 Lithobius niger | reverse complement strand
CTGGGCCTATGACTCGGGACATCCCACTCCTTAGCTGAAGGCCATTGCGCTCAACTTCTCAGCTGACCGCAACACAGCATGGCTCAACCTTCAACAGGCGAAAGCGAACAGCTCCACAATGTATGCCTCGTGTGTGAAAGAGTGGGGGAACAGTAAGCCTCGTGCGAACAGATCCAACGTATTCTACAATAACTAATGATAACCAACATCAAGGACACCAGAAACATAAGGAACCTTAAGGCGTACGTAACCCCAGCCCCTGAGGCGACTTACACTGCCTTAGTCAAACAGGTCACTCAGAGGACTGGTATAAGTTGTGGAAGCCCAGGTTGGACCCACCGTTGCAACACAAGGAACAGATCTGGAGAGACGAATCCACACTGTGAAAAAAAGCCCACCTCCTAACCTACAGTGAATGCCTGCCCGCTGAATCCAAATGTTGAAGCGCCAGATGCACCGAAAACCAAGCATGGAGTATACTTGGTACTCTGTGAGGGATACGATGCTGTTTACATCGGAGAGACAAAGCAGGATCAACACCCATTTGAAGCAGCACATTGCAGACACAGAAAAACTGGATCTGTTTAAACTTCCCATAGCATTCCATCACAACAGCACACACAACAAGATTGGGTGGAATAAACTTCAATACTCCTTGGATCTAAACATTTTGAACCGTGTCACTTACCCCTTATGAACCTCTAACTCTAATCATATCCAACTCACTTCTGGCTTTTACAACAGTGCGTAGCAGACAGTCATTGAATTCCGCAATTAAATTATTTGAATACAACTACTTACGTTCAATTAGTTTAACTGAAGACTAAAATTTCGATAGTTCTTGCCATGGGACATACATAACTTAGTTTTGAACACTTAGTTTTAAATACAAATTAAAATCTCTCTGGTAAGCCGTAGGCCTGCTAAACTCAATAGGGGAAAAATTTTAATGTAAAATTTTAATTATGGCTTTCAATATTTTGTTTATTTCCAGAACACCGTGATGTCTCCCAAGTAGGGTCTACCTGCTTTCAAGATTCAAGACCTATGTTCGGTACCTATGATGTAGGCTTTGTTGCCAGAACTATCCACTTCGTTAGCCAGCCGAATTCAATGGAATGGTGTTAGTGAATAAATTTTTTTTTCACTTCATAACTACTTTTGCTTTGAAAATGTTTGGTTTAATGTATGATTGTTCATCACTATCACAGATCAGATAGTGACTTCATGTTCATATTTTCTAAATTTTGTGGGTGTAGCTTTGATTTACATTATTTTGCATTGATGTAGTTCGAATGCGCTCACTGCACACGAGTCCTAGTTCTATTTATTGACTTTTACGCACTGACTGTTAACCGATTTAATTTTAAATAAAGTATTCCTGGACTCTCGACTCATATCGTGGTCCTGGGTAGGCTAATCAGTGGGGGCAACCCTCTCTAATGTCAATCCAGTTGCAGTCGCCACTTGGTCTTTTGACCATAGAAAGCACTCGCCATTTCATAATTTCTACTCTCCAATTTCCAAATGCATCTTGCATAGTGCACGGTTTCCGTAATTTTTCTGTTTATGAAATTGTATGATTTTCTTCAACTAGAAATTTTCTTCAATGCAGAAAAAGCTGTTATATATCCCTTAATGCCGCAAACCATTCGTTTCTAACTTATACGGTTCCCGAGATATCCGTCTTTTGAGTGGCATCGTCAATTGCTAGTCGCCGATTTGGCAAGTAGCAAAATTCCAAATCACCAACTGTTGATTTCCGGTGACCGACATTGGCGAGAGTTGAGCGAGAATAACCTCTTGCTGTATTCTCTTGTTTTCATAAGCCTTTCGTTTGGTTGATTTCAGTGTAAGGATAATATTGGGTACTTGGGTGCACATCACTGAGCTTTTGACGTAATTACCAATGTTCATTATGTCTTATTTTCTTTCATTTAATTTTCATGGATTTTTCTATTTGAAAGCGTTATCTGTAATCTGCATCTTGCATTAAATTATATTATTGCTAGGGATCGACCGAACCCACTTTTACCAGATTTGGATCGGATCTGAGTAATTTAAAGACTTGCCGGATCCAAACCGAATCTCGAAAATTCGGGCCAAAAAATAATCCCTTGTTTTGGACAAACTGTATGGAAACAATAACTGGTAAAGCATACCTTCCTCCTCCCCCAATAAAAAGTTATTTTCAGCAGTGAGGTTGAAGATGTAAAATAATATGCAGCAAAACACAAAACAGTTGTTACTTCCTAAAGTACTGTTAATTGTAAGTTCATACCAGCAGGCCACCCAAGAAGCTTTAATAGTAACACCAAAACTTGGCCAAAATAGAAAATTTTTTCAAAACTTTTAATTTGTTTGTAGACTCACATGTATGCCTGCAATTTGGTAGTTTGTAAACACTGTAAGCCTAAACCACGATTGTCTCTTGGCACGTCTCATAACTACTGCTATAATTTCAAGTTTTCTTAATGCCTTTCATTTGGTGGACGTCATTGTGTGGATTGTGTATAGTTTTGGGACACTGGTCGTAAGTCACTGAACCTTGGACTTAGTAACTTTCTTTAATCTTTTTGTATCGATTTAAAACCGTTTACTGTAATCTTCATTCTTGCTTTAGTCTTTATTATTTGGCTCTTGACAGGGAGATGCAGCAGTGAGGATAACCTACTGCCAAATGTTGATGCTACTTTATGCCTTCATTTGGTAGGTTTCATGTATAGTATTGTATTGGGGCTCTTGCCCTATCACTGAGCCCTGTACGATTTACCTTTGTAACCTTGGTTTCGTTTTTCATACTATCGTCATGGCATTTCAGCATGGCTGTGTTTTCATGCTGGTTTGTTTCTTCGTTTGGTAGAGTTCGTGGATAATATTGTTTCGGGGCTCTGTACCTATTAGTCTTGTGCCCTGGATGTATTTATCAACTCTCATTACAGTTTTTTTTTCCAGTCTTTCAGCATGGTTCTATTTGCAAGCATTAGCTTTAATCTGCATCCTTGCATTAATATTTAATAGGGATGTGCCGATTATCGGATTCATAATCGGTATCGCCAGTTATCGGAGGCAATTCCGATATATCGGTACCGCCGATGTCCACCTCCGATGTGTCGATACACCGTATTTGATCGCATATAAGATGCACTTTTTTCGATATATACGGAAACGACGACAATTTTGTTAAATATTGTCCGATTTTGACGTTCAAATACACCGTTTTAACCTTTTTTCGCCAGCTTTCCAATGGTGCAAACCACAAGGGATTAGCTCCACCCGTTCTGAAGTTATATATAAACAAACCATTTAACTTACATTTTTAAACAAACGTGGCTTGCAAATAGATAAGAAAAGCTCCTGCCCGCTGGTATTTTAGGACTAATGGCTGCAGGGGAAAAAGCTTTGTACTCCACATTTTTTTATGATTATTTTTACGAGTCCATGTTAAATACAAATTATTTTCTTAGAGTATATTGGCAGCAGAAACTGTATCACCCTTTCATTTTTTGCAAAATCATTATTTAGTGTTATATCGGCAGTCACTATCGGCATTCCATTTTGACAGTAATCGGTATCGGTACATCGGCAAAAAAGCTACATCCGCACATCCCTACAGGCACAACAGGCCGTGTGCACAAAGAGGTTCCAACTTATTAAATGATGATTTCCCGTTTCGCAGAAAATAAAACAGATTTTGTTCCAAATTCCAAATTGATAAAGTCCAACTTTTCTAGTTACCACCCCTCAGAACCAGGAGAGGAAAAAAATCAAAGCTAATGAAACTGGAAGATTTCTGTCCTCGCCTGGTTCTAAGGGGTTCCTTACTAGAAAAGTAGGCCTTCAAAAATTTTGGGTCGTCAGGTTTTTGTGGACCACCCTGTATTTCGTTATTGTGTTTTTTTTCCCCATTCTTTCACATGGCTTTGTCCCAACCCTTCCCAATGTCGGTCGCCACTCGCCATTCGGCGACTGGAAATCAACAGTTGGCGACTTGGAATTTAGCCTTACTCGCCAAAACGGCGACTAGATACAGAGCATGCCACTAAAAAAGGGGTATCTCTGGAACCGTACAAGATTGAGACGAACGGTTTGCGGCGGTGTGATCAGATTTATAAGGGCTATATAACTGGATTCTTTGCATTAATACATTGAAAAATTGCACAATTTTGTTAATGCATTAGAGAAACCTTGCATCATACAAAACATATGGTGGTATGTGGCGAGTAGATATTGTGAAATGGCGAGTGCTTTGTAAGGGGTACTGGCCAAGTGGCGACTGCTACTACCCTGACATTCGGAAGGGTTGCTTTGTCCATATGCAAACGTTAGCTGTAATCTCTTGCATTAATATTTACCCCCTGTGGGCTGGGGGTAGAATAGGCCCACCGTACCCCTGCGTGTCGTAGAAGGCGACTAAAAGGGAACCCAAGGTCACGGTCTGCTAGTGTGCCAAGGATCTGCATGGCGGAGGGTTTTTTAGTCCGTCTTGAACACTAGCAACCTCAACACTACGGTTTGCGAGTGCGCCTACGGTGTGTATGGCGGGCAGGTTTAACACCCGTCGCAAGCACTAGTCGGAAAGAGGTGAAGGGACATCCGGACAAACCGGGCCCGGGGTGGCTGCTTAGAGGATGTTTGGTGGTTTGAATCCCCTTTTGGGTTTGATTACAATTTGCCCATTCTGGCTACTGGGCTTTTCATCCTCATCCCCCAGCATGTTGGCCGTGTGCTGCAACCTAGTAATCCGTGGAGGCGGAGATCCTGGCTTTCGGGCTTTGGCTCCTTATTCCGGAGGACGGGTGGCCTGGGCGAGCCGGCCTAAGGTCAATCGGCTATGACTTTTCGGGTCCTGTCGATGTGGGGAGGTGGCTTGGGCTGTATCCATCTGCATCACGGACCCGAACTGTTTGGGTTATCGACGGAGGTGGTGTGTACGGCTTCCTTGGTGGCCTCGCCTCTCGGCATGCTTAGGCTGCCACCTCACCGAGATAGACGGCGGTGTTAGCTTCCTGGTGCAGGGCCCTGGATATGCGGCTTCCGGCCCTGCATCACCCGAGTGCCGCGCGGGGTTTTCTTTTCTGGGGGGCGCACCGCTGCGACTTCTTTTTGCTCTACATGGCAACTACTTTCCCCCCCTCCCCCGATAAAATTTCTTCCCCCCAAAATTCTTCCCCTCCTCGCCGCACTAGCAAGCGCCAGAGGAGGGAACCCGAGATGGTTGGGCCTGGTGCCCAGTTACCAGACTTAAGTCAAAGTCGGGACCAAGTCCCGAAATTCCTGGTGGTGACGGGCGAGGGCCGAGATGTTACGCAACTCGGTCCATTCGCTGTACACAAAGCTCTAAAAGGGATCTGTGGTTCTGATCCGAAGAGTGTCTCTCGGCTCCGTGCTGGGGGATACCTTGTGGAGGTTGCAGACGATGGTCAGGCGAAGAGGCTTTTGAAAGCGAGTGCACTGGGGTCATGCCCGGTGCATGTCGAGCCGCATCGTACTTTGAACAGCAGCAAGGGGGTCGTGACATGCTTTGATTTAAGGGGTCTCAGTGATGATGCCATCCTGGACGAACTCAAGTCACAGGGTGTTACGGCTGTGAGGCGTTTGTCACGGAAAGGCGAGAATGGTGCCCAGCCAACTGACACCTTTTTCCTGACCTTTGATACGCCAGTTGCACCGCAGCATATTACTGCCGGTTACCTGCGCTTGAAGGTCAGGAGTTACGTTCCAAATCCGATGCGGTGTTTCCGCTGTCAACGCTTCGGCCATACCAGCGGCTCGTGTAAAGGTAGGCCTACCTGTGTTTCCTGTGCTCAGGCAGCCCGTGAGGGTGCTGACTGTGCTGGCCCGAAGCAGTGTGTCAACTGCGGTGGTCAGCACCAAGCCTCTTCACGGGACTGTCGTGTTTATGTTGAGGAACGTCGAGTGCAGGAACTAAAGGTGAAGGACGGGCTTTCCTACTCGGAGGCCCGAAAGAAAGTCAAACTATCAGCGCCGGCTATGACACGTTCTTTTGCGCAGGTGTGCAGTGCGCCATTGCCTGGCCCAGTTAGTGAGTCTGCTGATTTGGCAGATTTACGCGCTGAGCTCAGGTCTTTGACGGCGACGGTGGGCAAGCTTTTAACTTTGTTGACTCTGCAACATCCATCTCTGCAGGGTCTTTTGGGTCCTTCGGACCCGGTTGCTGCCTTGCCGTCTACATCTGCCCAGCCTGCAGGTGCTTCTGCTCCTGCTGCTGTTTCTGCTCCTGCTGCTGTTTCTGCTCCTGCTGCTGTTTCTGCTGCTGCATCTGTTCCCAGGCAGGTTAAAGCTTCAGCTAAGCCTCCACCTGCCCGAAGTGAACCACAGAAAACGTTGAAGAGGGCTCCTGCTGGTAAAGCCTCAACACCACCCGTGAGGACGTCGCCACCAGGAGATAAGGTGAAACGGTCTTCTAACGGCCAGCTTGCTGAGGGGTCCGTTGTGTCCCCTCAACATATTGATGATACTTTGCCCATGGAGCAGGGAGAGATTTCCTGTTCCAATTCTCCGGAACTTTTTCCTCCTTCCGAGGACAATTTCGTTCTGAACCTCACTCCATCTTTTGATTCGGGTGAGGATTCGGATGTTTTCGGATCGCCCATAGGAGGAGTTGAGGAGAACGATTCAACCTTCAGCCCACCCTAATGCCTGCGCATGCCATCGTTCAGTGGAACTGCCAAAGTTATCGGACCCATGCCGAAGAGCTGCGGCTGCTTTTGTCGCATTGGCGACCTCTGTGCTGCTGTCTACAGGAAACCTGCTTTAAGGCTTCAGATAATCCGGTTGTTCGAGGTTATTCTGTCTACCGTCTGGATGCTGACCCTGTGCCACGTGCACATGGTGGTGTTGCAGTGCTGGTTCAACACTCTCAGCCGCATGCTAGTGTGCCTCTGCACACTAGGCTTCAGGCGGTAGCAGTTCGTGTTTCTCTCCATTTGGATATTACTGTCTGTTCGCTTTATTTGCCACCGGATGAGGTCTTTGGGGTTGGTGACCTGGAGGATCTGGTCCGCCAGCTTCCTGCCCCTTTTCTGTTGCTGGGCGACTTTAACAGCCACCATGTCCAGTGGGGGGGACCTCATACGGACAACAAAGGGAGGATCCTTGAGGAGTGGATGCAGAGGGGGTCTGTTTGCATCCTGAACGATGGGGCCATGACACACTGTAACCTGGCCACGGGCAATTGGTCAGCGGTGGACTTAGCCTTTTGCTCGCTGGCCATCCCAGTTCACTTCACTTGGAGTGTCACTGCCGATCTGCATGGAAGCGATCACCTCCCCATTGTGTTGTCCACAACACAAGGGGGTTCTGTGGCTTCCAGGCCAGCCCGGTGGGCGCTTAAACGTGCTGAATGGTCAGCTTTTGCTGAGGCTGCTGTATTTCAGCGTGCGGTTGAGGACTTTTCTGATGTGGATGAAGTTTCCACTCATTTCGCTGACGTGGTCCTTGCTGCTGCTCATGCTACTATCCCGCGTACGTCCACTCAGCCGCGGCGGGTTCCTGTTCCGTGGTGGACACCTGCTTGCGGGCAGGCCATTCAGGCCCGCCGGCGAGCGTTGCGTGCATTTACAGTCAACCCAACTGCTGACAACTTTGTAGCCTTTAAGCGCTGTCGTGCCCGTGCCAGGTTTGTCATCCGTGAGGCTAGACGTGCTTCATGGGCGGTTTATGTTTCGTCGATCACGCGCTCCACGCCTTCTCAGCAGGTGTGGCGGAAGGTGCGCCAGATCTCGGGGAAGACCGTGCCTTCCCCGGTTTCACAGCTGAAGGTGGCGAATACCGTGATCTCTTCTGTGCCGGATATCGCCGACTGTCTTGCGTCTGCGTTTGCGCAGGTCTCGAGTGATAACCATTATGATCCTGGTTTCCTCAGAATAAAGCGTAGTGAAGAGGCTCACCCTCTGGACTTTCGCTCCGACGGGCTAGAGGAGTACAATTTACCGTTCACCAGGCAGGAATTTGTTTCAGCTTTGTCCAAGTCGCATGACTCCGCCCCAGGGCCTGATGATGTTCACTATCAGCTGTTGAAACATCTGCCTCTTGCCTCCCAGCAGTTCTTGCTGGAGATGTTCAACCGTGTGTGGGCGGAAGGCTCTGTTCCGGCAGCGTGGAGGACAGCGGTGGTCATCCCGATTGTGAAACCGGGCAAAGACCCTACTGCTCCTTCCAGTTATCGCCCAATCGCTCTGACTAGCTGTGTCTGTAAACTTATGGAACGGATGGTCGGTGAGAGGTTGGTCTGGGTGCTGGAATCACGGGGATTCTTATCTGCGTCCCAGTGCGGCTTTCGACGGTTTCGGTCAACCATCGATCATCTGGTTGCCCTTGAATCGGATGTGAGGGAGGCTTTTCGCCTGCGTCAACATCTGGTTCAGGTTTTCTTTGACTTGGAGAAGGCGTATGATACGACGTGGCGTTATGGGATTCTCCGTAATCTCTATAACTATGGCTTGAGGGGACAGATGCCACTGTTGCTTTCTGCTTACCTCTCGGGCCGTTCTTTTCGCGTTCGTGTCGGGGCGACTCTTTCCCGCCCGTTTGTCTTGGAGAATGGTGTGCCTCAAGGAGGTGTTCTTAGTGTCGTCTTGTTTGCTATAGGGATCAACCCCATTGCTCAGCAAGCTGCTGTTCCCCAGTCACTGTTTGTCGATGACTTCGGCCTGCGCTTTCGGGCAGCTCGCATGCAGACCTGCGAGCGGCAGCTACAGCTGGCAATTAACAAAGTCCAGACCTGGGCGGTAAGTAATGGTTTCCGGTTTTCTCCGGACAAGACTGTGTGCATCCACTTTTGCCGCCAACGAACACTGCACCCGGATCCTTGCCTGTACTTGGGACAGGCACAAATTCCTGTTGTCCCACAGGCACGTTTCCTGGGTCTGGTGTTCGATTCCAGGTTGTCTTGGCTTCCACACTTACGTCAGCTTAAAGACAAGGCTTTGCGGGCGCTTAACATCTTGCGGGTCCTGTCGGGCACTTCATGGGGTGCCGATCGCGCTGCCATGTTGCGCCTCTACCGAGCCCTTGTCCGCAGCAAACTTGATTATGCGTGTATGGTCTATGATTCGGCTAGTGACTCCACTCTCCAGATGTTGGACACTGTGCATCACAGTGGCCTGCGTGTGGCGACTGGGGCTTTTCGAACTTCTCCAGTGGTCAGCCTCTATGCTGAGGCCTCGGAGCCACCTTTGGCCATTCGTCGGCGACAGCTTGCCATTCAGTATGCTGTGCGTTTGCGTGCTGTGCAATCCAGTCCTGCTTGGTCCATGGTTTTTGGGCCAGACTTGCGAGTCGGTAGACGCAGGGTGGGTAAGGGTGATTTCCGCGATAGGCTCCAGCAGTCCTCTCAGGAGATAGCCTTTGAAATGCCCTGCGTCTTGAGGCTTGGGAGAATGCCAGTTGCCCCTTGGCTTGTCCCAGGTGGCAGTTTCATTTTTGCTCTGGCGTCCCTCCCGAAGGGTTCCACTCTACCAGCAAGGTACTTACAGGAGTTCCGGCGGCTGAGTTCTCAGTACGCCGGTTATCAGCGCCTGTTTACTGATGGGTCGAAGTCAGACGTTGGCGTGGCGTGTGCTTGTGTGTGTAAGGGAGCAACGGTTGCCCATCGCCTTCCATCAGGCTATTCTGTGTTCTCTGCAGAGCTTTTGGCTCTTGGTTTGGCAGTGGAATGGATCCTTGACCTTCAGGGCACGCATTTCATTATCTTTAGTGATTCCATGAGTGCCCTGGAGTCCTTGGCGAATTACAATCCTCGGAACCCCTTGACACAACGTGTTCAAGCTTTGCTTTCCCGCTTGCCTGGCCAGCAAAAATCGTGCTTTTTTGCTGGATCCCGGGCCATGTTGGGATAGCAGGGAATGAACAAGCTGATTCTGCTGCGAAAGGGGCCCTTTCTGGCCCTCTCGGTAGGGATCTCAGCCTTGTTCCCTCAGATGCCTTTCCAACTCTGCGTCTGAGGTTACACGCTTTTTGGCAAACCTTGTGGGACAGACAGGACGGTAACAAATTACGGGCCATTAAAGGGACTGTCGAGGAGTGGCACTCGGCGTGTCGCCGCAGTCGCCGTGAGGAGGTTGTGTTGGCCCGTTTGCGAATTGGTCACACCCGACTTACTCACTGTTTCGTTTTGCGGGGGGTTGACCCTCCTGAATGTTCTTGGTGTCAACGGCCACTTACGGTCCGGCACATACTTGTTGATTGTCGCAATCTTGATGGTGTTCGTCGTCGTTTCCATCTTCCGCATGACATTGCGCGTCAGTTGGGCGATAAGTCTGTCCTCCTGTCCGGTGTTTTTCAATTTTTGCAGGAGGTACAGATGTATGACAAGATTTAGGTTAGGGGTTTGAATAACATCTCTGTAATGTGTGGTGCAGTGGCAACCCGGACCACTGCACTGTGACTGAGGTTGGCGCTAATGACCAAGTTGTCGACGCGCCATTAAGCCTCAATCCCCCCCCCCA
>JAHWFP010185537.1:11835-26327 GCA_023313725.1 Lithobius niger | reverse complement strand
TTCTTGTAAGTTAACAGGTGTCATCCTTTGATTCTTGTAAGTTAACAAGTGTCATCCGTTGATTCCGGTAAGTTCCACGACTGAACTAGTTTAATCCCTACTCATCTGTGGTCCAGCCAGTTCCCCCCCCCCCGGTAATTCAGTGATGACCAACTAGATCTAATGATTTAATTTGTGCTAAAAATATGAATCTGGTATAGAGTGTATGACTAACAGTCTTCGTTTAATCCTGGCTGTGGTGGTTGGAGTACTTATGGGGTTGTCTCGTAAACCGTGTCGCCGTCTCCTGTTATGGGTTTAGTGGATCTGCCCAGACTATTGATTTCTTGTACAGGGAGAAGGTGATGCAACAGGTGCCTGACTGACGAAGAGGAAAAGCAACAGACGAAGGCAGTCTCGTTGTTGTCAGCGGCATAGAGCAGCGTAATCTAGAGGAGACTACAATTGAGACGAAATTAAGTTGTGGAGACGAAGAAGGAGCACCGGGAGACGACGTTCTGCTCTTCCACGTGGAATCGAGAGTTAGTAGTGCAAAAACTGGGAAGGAGAAGGGGTAGGTGCAGGAGCATCATTAAAGATGATCCAGCTACAAAGTTTTGTAAGCTTCATACCAATTCTTACGTGTTTTAAATGCAGTAATATAAAATGTTGTTCACGGTTTTTCCTATTCTTGGTGCTATTTTCTGCCAACTCTAATGACGAAGAAGAGGCCACCTCCATTCTTATTTGGAAGGATATATTCGACTTCTCACAGCTCCAGTATTTAGGTTCTAGGGTGTTTTTTCAAAGAAACACAGCAGTAAATGAGATTTTAAAAAAAACAATGTACAAGTTAAAGTAAATTTCTTGGAGCCCTACGTCAGCTAAAACAAAGTACTTGTGTAGATAAAACGACTAGATCTACATAATAATTCTGAATGATGGACGAAAAGAAACGAATAAAAGGAAAAGACCAAAACAATCACTTTAATCGCTTTTCATATTTCGTGCACGTGTTACGTCTTGAATTTGAATTTATGTACTAGAGTTTATTGACCTTGCGTCATGCACTCCCTCTACAAACTTAAACTACTTAAAACCAATCTAACCTAATCCAAAGTACCTTTGCAACAAACTAACGAATAAACAAAGCAACGAGTTCAACGAATCAACGAACCTATGAGTTCATCCCCTGACTTGACCTAACTCCAACTGGTCACAATGACCCAACAACACATCCACCTCAGCTCCTACTATCGGGACCTCTTCCTCCTCTTGAACCATTTCACAACTTTCACCTAGCACTGCACCACTCTCTTCGCCCTCGTCCACGTCATGCCACTCATCTTCGCCTTTTGTGGACACGGGGAGGTGACCAAACGGGGCGCTTCTTCGATCTTTCCCTCCCCCTTGGACCGTCCAGCTCCCTCCTGACTTTGGCACTGAACCGGCGAACTACGACCAGGTACCTCATTCGGAACCACTGGATCAGCTTGTATCACGGGATCGGCACCCACCGTGGCTTCCTCTTCTTTCCGCCCGGTGCCCCCACCACCCTGTTGCACTTTCGGATTCCCACCTCCTCAAAGATGTTGACAAAGAGCATCAATAGGCTACGGTGCCTGACAATTTCGTCTAAACCGTTGACTGTTGATGGGTAAAATGAAAGAATTCGTGTTTCTGCTAAACGCATATCTAGACACACGCTAGTGTGTCGCCGCCAAGATATCCCTATGTAGATTATCCCTATGTAGACATCCGATTGTTAAAAAATTGATTGTTTATGATAAAAAGGCTGCCTCACTAGCAGATATGTGTCTTTTAACTGTAAGCAACTGAAAGCCTATTTTGGCATGTTGAGGCTAAATCCCAATGCGATAGAAAGGTTTCAAATTGTGGAAAATGTAAGGGGCAGGGTCAGAGAATAAGAAAAACTAAAATTTAATGTATGAGTGTCCACCAATCATGGAGAAAAAGATGCGTCAATGACGTTGTTTTCATGTTACAGTCTAGCTAGCTAGCTAATAGGATTTTTTCCATGTTAAATGCCATAGACTTTTTGCTCATGGCTAGCGCAAAATTGAGACGTCCTACGAAGCTGAACTTTTGCACACGGATGCATGGTGATCTGAGTACAGTCCTTTTGTTGGTTTGGGGGTTATGGCGGTCAGGACAAATGCGTGGGAGGGTTTTGAAATTCGCCACCAGCAAATTTAAATTTCGTTTCATTTCCAAGTTGCAACCAATGATTTTAAGCAACAATCAAGACTGGTCATTAGATTTATTGTAAACCCTGAACGATCTAAAAACTGAACTGTAACGAAGGACAAAATAAAGAAACATTAATGTTGCCGCGGATTGCGTAAGAATAAAGGGATGCACGTTAGATGATGATTACGCAACAATACGAGCATCCACGAGCTAATGGGGTTTTTGTTAATAACAGAAAAATAAAATGCTTCGCCTTCTGCTGTTTTAGTAACAGCGACCTACGGGGGTTTCTGCGTGACTAAATGTGAACGAAATCTTGAAAAATTAAGGGGAAGGTGCAGGGATAAACAAAACAACTGAAGGGGATGCGCTGATTGAGTGAGCGAAGCGAACGAAATCCGCGATTGTTAGCCAGTGTGTGTGCAAAAATAGGATAAAAGTATCTTAAACTGACGGTGTAACCTTATGTACATTCACAGTCCTATGAAACTGTGATATCCACCCAAAATCAAAACTGGTAGAAAAACCCGTCAAGTTTCCAAAAACGGTCGGCCTTTGAAGGTAGTGATGTCATTCAACCAGGGAAAGGCCGCCAAGCTCTTTGGACGTTAAATGAAAACTCGAAGATTGCTACAGCGAGTAGCTATCTTCAAGTTTTCATTTAACTTTCGAACTATTAGTCGGTGCGATTAACTTGGCTGATAGGATTGACCTTGGCAGCCTTTCCCTGGTTGAATGGTATCACTACCTTCAGAGGACGACCGTTTTTGGAAACTTGACGGGTTTTTCTACCAGTTTTGGTTTTGGATGGATAGTTTTAAATCAAATTATGCACGTTGTAAATTTCGAGGCTTCCTGGCCTTTAAATTAGCAGCTAGAAACGATAGAATGGCTTATTTATTTTGTAGATGCGGTCTTTCAGAGCTAAGCTGAATTGTTTCAAAGTTGACAGCAACGATCACTGCGGAGCACGAGGCTAATCACTGCTATCTTGCAGAGTGGTCGGCAGCAATAAGACCTCTGTAAGTGAAAACAAAACAATAATGAGGCACTAAGGGAGTCGCTCGCTTCGCTCGCTCATTCCGCGTCGTCTCGCTACGCTCGAGGAGCTTTCATGCTGCAGCTCTTATGCTGATGATGGACATTCCATATCTACCACGATCAAGCAAATGATCAGAGTGCAGTACGTGTTTTTCGTAAGGGCCGGGGAATAATGAATTTATTGGAGTCATGGCCCATAGCCAAACGCCCTACAATAAAGCAACTTAAGTAAATGTGCATATTGAACCTAGGACCACACACCGTCATCCATCATACCCTGGTGCTACTACGCAGCTCTTCGCCACGACACAGTTTCACAAATTCACTGCAAAACTTCCCTTGCAGCCTTGCAGACGTTAGGCTTCAGGCAACGGTCTGGCCGCCCAAGAGCTACGTGCGCTTCTTAAGGCGAAACATGTGAATCGTATCCAGTCGGCCTTCGCTTGAAGAAACCATCCCAATGAGCCAGGAGGCGAGGCACGCGATTTGTAGCCCAGTCGGTGTTGGCTTGAAGAAGCCATTCCCTTTCCGGAACGCTATTGTACAGTTATTGAGCCAGGAGGTTAGGCATGCGATTTGTACATAGTCGGTTTTAGCTTAAAGAAGCGTTCGCCTTTCTGGCATGCATCTAAACAGGCAATGATCCAGGAGGCGAGACACGGGATTTCTTCCCCAGTCGGCCTTGGCTTGAAGCAGCCTTATCCATCCCCGCTGCAAGGCCATTTCAACGCTGTAGCACGCGAGGTGCTGCATGCTTCAACTAAAATGCTTGGTAATTTTATCATTCATACTTCTTGTGCCGCTCTTGGTGTCGCTACGCTCGGGAAGCTTTCATGCTGCAACTCTTATGCTGCTGACAGACATTCCACATCTAAAACGATCAAGCAAATGAGTGCAGTGCGCGTTTTTCGTAAGGCTTCAGTTTCTAAACAAAACCATCACTCTTCTGTCATGCGCCTAAACTGTCAAGGAGCCAGGAAGCGAGAGACGCGATTTCTATACCCTAGTCGGCCTTAGCTTAAAGAATACGCTCGAGGAGCTGTCATGCTCCAGCTTTTAAACTGCTGACAGACGTTCCACATCTAAAACGATCAATAAAATTATGAGAATGTAGGACGCGTTTTTTTAACGCTTCAGTTCATGGACAAACGATATGGTGACCATACATCACTCCAACGGTCTGGCCACCCATTAGATACATGCGCCTATTGTTCAGATTGTAAGCCATAATACCACTGACAACAAAAGCCTTGTCTTTCTGGCACATGCATGAAATGGCCTTGAGCCAGGAGATGAGACACGCGATTTGTAGCCCAGTCGGCCTTGGCTTGAAGAAGCCATTCCCTTTCTGGCATGCGATTGAGCTGTCATTGAGCCAGGAGTTGAGGGATGCGATTTGGACCCAGTCGGCCTTGTCTTGATAAAGTCATCCCCTTTTTGGCATGCACCTAAACTGACAATGAGCCAGGAGGGGAGACACTCGATTTCTTTACAGTCGGCCTTGGCTTGAAGAAGCTTTATCCATCGGTGCTGCAAGGCCGTTTCAACGCTGTAGCACGCGAGTTGCTGCATGCTTGAACTAAACATGCTTGAAGCAGAAAGAAGTCGCTAAGAAGTCGCATAATCCTTTGTGCCGCTCTTGGTTTTTTTAATTCCAATAAATTTTGCAGACTTTACATGGGTTTCCTTGTTTCACAAATTTAAAGAATTTTTACTTAAAAGCTATCTCCTTGCCCGCTACGTGTGATGCTTTGAAACAGCAACCACATGTCGCCCATAATTTCTGACTAATATAAAAGATTTCGTGCATGGCGAAATCGAACGTAGAAACTATTCGTGTTTACCACAATTAAGCTGGACTATTGCTGAGTATATCACGAGCTAATAGCACACTATTGATCGAATGTCGATGGTTTACAAATGCAAAAGTTGAAATATTTCTGACACCCAATTCTGTTATCAATATATTTTGTTCAAGTATGCCTAATTTCGCATTAATCTAAGACTAAATAGGTAGTTTGTATTTGAAATATCCAAAATGCAACTCCAACAGTCGTTCCATCAGCAAGCTGCACGTGCCTCATTGTTGAATGTCGGCTGTCTGCGGCCTTGCAGTGCTGGAAACACCGGTTCTCGTCAGATCCCCGAAGTTAAGCAGCATTGGGCCGGATTGATACTTGGGTGGGTGACCGCCTGGAAATCTGGCTGTTGCAGACATAGGGCCTTAGGGCTTCGGGCAGATGACCAGGAGTGGTTAACGCTCGTTAAGCCCTTTAAACCCTTTAAGTTAGCATTGCCAGCCGTAATCCTACTGACCACACTACTGGACCACGCGACGTGGCGCAACAATTGTGGACCATCCGCACAGCAGGAAGAGGTGATATTCCGAAACTAACAATCAACTTCGAAAAATTCGTTTCAACAATGGTCCAAAGGGGTTTTTCGCTTTTTTTCGAGGGGAAAAATTTTTACCTAGAACTACGAAAATACGCCTACGCGAAATCCGGATTAATTTCCTGTCTTTTGATACCTTTCTCATATTTTTAGGCTTCCTACTTCAAGAGGAGAAGAGGTACATATATATATATATACCGACCGTAAGTTTTTAATGGTTTAGACTAGCGGAGTCGCTCGCTTCGCTCGCTCATTCCGCCGCGTCTCGCTGCGCTCGAGGAGAATTCTTTGTGAAACTCGTATGGTGCTGACATACACTCCTCGCAAAAACTATGAAACAAATGTTCAAGGAAGTGATCCAAATAATGTGCGCGTTTTTCTTAGTGCATCCGTTCATGATACAAGTGGTAAAGAAAACTAAAAATGGTCATATACATTCCAGAGTTGTAATGTAAGCATTCTGTATCTAGGTATATTTAGCCTACATTACTTACTAAATGTATTTAGGAAAAAGTGCTGTTTCCGATGACGAACGCTGATTTCGTTCGCTTCGCTCACTCAATCAGCGCAGACATTACCTCAGAGTCGTAACTGGAATCAATATAACCACTAAGAACCACACATCACTTGCAATTTTTGGTAGCACTACGCTTTACATGGGTTTTCTTGTTTCACTTATTTTAAGATTTTTTTTCTTTACGTTCTGCTCAGTACAGCTCTTTCCATCGGCTCTCTTTCTGATGACCCCTCACTTGGCGAAACAACTGCAGAACGTCAAGTGACAACGCTATGGTTTGAACGCAAATTAGGCCTACACAAGACAATAACTCTTATCCAACCCTGCTCGTGTTTTAGCAAAAATAAGGAAAGAACCGCCTAACCGACTTTACGTAAACGCTAATGCTCGAATATTGCTGGTTGAAATGATACAGATGCAGACGTAATAATATTCTTGGCACCCTTTACTGGTGTGAATACATTTTCTACGCGTAATTCGGTATTCAGTATTTATTTTTTTTCTGTCTTTGTGTTACTGCTAAATAATTATTCTCTTGTCCTGAATTTGTCAGTGTATATAAAATTTCAATGAATAACTCCCATTTTAAAACGGGTAATAAAATAGTACTGCGAAAAGCTACGCGTCTTTACTGATTGTTACTAAGAACAACAATTTAGTAGCTCGCTCCTCGTTGATCCGTTGACGCCATACTATTGTTGATAGACGTTCCAGATAATTTCGAAAAAAATTGGCAACAATCATGATGTCATGTATTGTTGAGGCATTGTTGGGTGATTGTTGCTGATTGTTGCAAATGGTCATTTTTTGTTAATTTCGGTCATTTAGGACCCAGCTCGGACTTTAAAAATACGCCTACACAACGAACGAGTTAATTTGCTTTCTTTTGACAACTTCTCATATTTGTAGCCTTCTACTTTCAGAGGAGAAGATGATCATCCCCAACCAACCAACCAACCAACTAAGCACCCAACCAAGCATAAACTGCATCTTTTTAATGAGGAGAGACTAGCGGAGTCGCTCGCTTCACTCGCTCATTCCGCCGAGTCTCGCTGCGCTCGAGCAGATATCTTGTTGCAACTCTTATGGTGCTGACAGACAATCTCAGCAAAAATTATCAAACAAATGTTCAAGGAAGTGATCCGAATAATGTGCGCGTTTTTCCACTACAGAATAAATATTTATCCTACAACTTACTAAAGTGTTTAAGAATAAGTGCTGTTTTGGATGACAAACGCTAATTTTCGTTCGCTTCGCTCACTCAATCAGCGCAACCTCAGAAACATGACCACCACCACATCCGACCACCATGAACCAAACATCAACAGAACACGCCACGGTTTTTAGTTTAAACAAAACTAAAAATGGTCAAATAATGTCATTCCAGAGTTGTAATGTTAGCATTCAGTATCTATACCTGTTAAACTTTTGGGCTGGGGCCAATGACCTTTTATCCAACGAAGAAAGTCGGTCATTTTCACTATGAATAAATATTTAGCCCATAGTACTTACTAAATGTATTTAGGAAAAAGTGCTTTTTCCGATGACGAACGCTGATTTCGTTCGCTTCGCTCACTCAATCACCGCAAACATTGAATCGTGACTGGAATCAATATAGCCATTAAGAACCACACATGACCTGAAATTTTTGGTAGCACTACGCTTTACATGGGTTTTCTTGTTTCACTTATTTTAAGAATTTTTTTTTCTTAACTTCCTGCTCAGTTTCGCTTTTTCCTTCAACTCCTCATCACTTTTCTTTGTGATGACCTCTCACTTGGCGAAACAACTGCAGAACGTCAAGTGACAACGCCACGGTTTGAATGCAAATTAGGCCTACACAAGACACTAACTCTTATCCAAAGCTGCTCGTGTTTCAGCACAAATAAGGAGGGAACTGGCTGATGGCCTTACGTAAAAACTAATTCTCGAATATTGTTGTTTAAAATGATACAAACGCATACGTAAAAGTATTCCTTGCACCCCTTTCTGGTGTCAAATATATTTTCTATACGTAATTTAGTATTTAGCATTTAATCTTTTTCTGTCTTTGTGTAGCTGCTAAACGATTATCCTCTTGTCCTAGATTTGTCAGTTATTATAGAATTTAAACTCCAATTTTAAAACGGATAATAAAATAGTACTGCGAAAAGCTACGTGTCTTTACTAAACAACAATTTAGTAACTCACTCCTCGTTGGTCCGTTGACGCCAGGTTGTTGATAGACGTTCCGGACGGCTTCAAGGCTTCCACGAAAAAAATGTGGCAACAATCATGACGTCATGTATTGTTGAGGCATTGTTGGGTGATTGTTGCTGATTGTTGCAAATGGTTATTTTTCGTTAATTTCGGTAATTTAGGACCCAGCTCGGACTTTGAAAATACGCCTACACAAAGAACGGGTTAATTTGCTTTCTTTTGACAAACTTCTCATATTTGTAGCCTTCTACTTCCAGAGGAGAAGACGAACTACCCCAACCAACCAACCAACCAACTAACCAAGCATAAATTGCATCTTTTTAACGAGGAGAGACTAGCGGAGTCGCTCGCTTCGCTCGCTCATTCCGCCGCGCCTCGCTGCGCTCGATGAGATTTCTTGTTGCACCTCATATTGTGCTGACAGACAATCTCAGCAAAAAATATTAAACAAATGTTCAAGGAAGTGATCCAAATAATGTGCGCGTTTTTCTTAGTGCATCACTTCATAATACAAGTGGTAAACAAAACTAAAAATGGATTATAATGTCATTCCAGAGTTGTAATGTTAGCATTCTGTATCTAGGTATATTTAGCCTATATTACTTACTAAATTTATTTAGAAAAAAAGTGCTGTTTCCGATGACAAACACTGATTTCGTTCGCTTCGCTCACTGAATCAGCGCAACCTCAGAAGCGTAGCCACCACCACAGCCGACCACCATGAATCACACATCAACAGAACACGCCACGGTTTTTAGTTTAAACAAAACTAAAAATGGTCAAATAATGTCATTCCCGAGTTGTAATGTTAGCATTCAGTATCTATACCTGTTAAACCTTTGGGCTGGGGCCAATGACCTTTTATCCAACGTAGAAAGTCGGTCATTTTCACTATGAATAAATATTTAGCCTATAGGCTATTTCTTCCTAAATGTATTTAGGAAAAAGTGCTGTTTCCGATGACGAACGCTGATTTCGTTCGCTTCGCTCACTCAATCAGGACAAACATTACCTCAGAATCGTGACTGGAATCAATATAACACTAAGAACCACACATCACTTGAAATTTTTGGTAGCACTACGCTTTACATGGGTTTTCTTGTTTCACTTATTTTAAGAATTTTTTTTCTTTACGTCCTGCTCAGCACTGCTTTTTTCATCGGCTCTCTTTCTGATGACCCCTCACTTGACGAAACAACTACAGAACGTCAAGTGACAACGCCACTGCTTGAACGCAAGTCAGGCCTACACAAGACAATAACTCTTATCCAAACCTGCCCGCGTTTGAGCACAAGTAAGGAAGGAACCAGCTAACCAACTTTACGTAAACACTAATGCTCGAATATTGCTGGTTGAAATGATACAGATGCAGACGTAATAATATTCTTGGCACCCTTTTCTGGTGTGAATGTATTTTCTACACGTAATTTGGTATTTAGCAATTTTTTTTTGTCTTTATGTTACTGCTAAACAATTATTCTCTTGTCTTGGATTTGTCAGTATTTGTCATTTCAATGAATAACTCCAAGCTTAAAACGGGCAATAAAAATTAATAATCCTGCGAAAAGCTACGCGTCATTACTGATTGTTACTGAGAACAACAATTTAGTGACTCGCTCTTCGTTGGTCCGTTGACGCCAGACTATTGTTGATGGACGTTCCAGAAAAAAATGTGGCAACAATCATGACGTCATGTATTGTTGAGGCATTGTTGGGTGATTGTTGCCGATTGTTGCAAATGGTCATTTTTCGTTAATTTCGGTCATTTAGGACCCAGCTCGGACTTTACAAATACGCCTTCACAAAGAACGGGTTAATTTGCTTTCTTTTGACAAACTTCTCATATTTGTAGCATTCTACTTCCAGAGGAGAAGACGAACTACCCCAACCAACCAAGCACCCAACCAACCAACCAAGAATAAATTGCATCTTTTTAACGAGGAGAGATTGTTTGGCCGGGCGATTTACTTTCTGCATCTCCCAGAAAACAAAAAAGTCAAAGCCCCAAGACTAAAGGTTTCAACTTTGTTCTACAAAAGCGTATTTATTTACTTTTCCATAGAAATATTTAAATGACAGTGCCTGGACACCGAGTCCAGAAAAAGGGTCGGAGCTGTGTCCTGCCTGGGGCCGCTGATTGAGTGAACGAAGCGTAAATTTGATTGACGAAACTTAATTCGCAAACAACATGAGCAACCAAACAGTAACAGTGTTGCAAACGGTGCAGTGAACACCACTCGTCCGTGCAACGGACTTCAGCAAGCAATACAACCTTATTAGCCAGCATAACCTTTTTTCATGCAACGATGCTTAAGCATGCTAATTTTTAAAACTGTGCAGCCACTGTTTTGCGCCACGGGATGGGCTGATTGAGTGAGCGAAGCGAACGAAACTCAGCCTTTGTTAGCCAGTGTACGCACAAATTGTATTGCACAAACTTAATTCGCTGAAACACGGACATACACATGAGAAACCAAACCGTATATCACTGTTGCAAATGGTGTATCCAAGACCGGCCGTGCGTAGCATGGGCTTCCTCTAGTTTTTAATATTACTAGGTGTTTATGAAAGAGAAAGAACTCTAGTAACAGAAGGGGGAAAACCCAAGAATTCGATTTGGTTCAACCGCCGATCACTGCCAAGAATATAAATAAATATACACAGAGCAGCCATCAATTGTAGGTGATCGACGAAAACACGACGTTTCGGTTCCTAGATCAAGTAAAGGGGTCAAACAACAAAGGAAAAAGAATAAAACAAGCAGAACAGATGGGTCATGGTTCTACCCCTTTCAGGTCTTAAATACGTAAGGTACCATACTAAATCCTGTAAGGGTTAGAACCACGACCCATCTGTTCCTGTTTGTTTTATTCATTTTTTGGTTGTTGTTCGGAAGGTTTTAAATCCTTCACATGAAAGCGGTTCTGATTTAGGAACCGATGCGTCGTGATTTCGTCGTTCACCTGCATTTGTTGGCTACTCTGTTTGTCTTTCCTTACTATATAAAGTGCTTTTTTGCGTTCCTCTTTTTGTGATCACTGTCGGGAGCAGAGAAAATGCCCAGAATAGGTCTGATTTAAATTTCACAGCCGCTGAAGCATGGTGGTTGACCAGCGTTCAGTTTCTAGTCATCGACTAGCTAGCCTTCTAAATCTACAAGCAACTAAGATGAGTTCTGCCACGTTGTTGGGTTTCTTTCTGCCTGGCCTATTAACATTCTATACTAACACCACACCTAATTCGTGAATGGAGGAAAAGAAAGGGAGCTGTTTCACGAACTATTTTCATTTGTTCGTATCACTACACGCTATTGCAACACCAACGAATATTTTCGACACACCTAACACTGAAAGTGGACGCTTTCAGATTTGTAAACATTTAGTGAAGAACATTACGAAGAAGCCCAAAGGAACTTGTCAGCCATTGAGAGCGTCTTTTTGTCTGTCGGTCTCCATTCGTTTAACCCACTGTCCGACTCAGTTCAAACTGTCCAGGGGCATTCTATGCCCTATTTAAAGTTAAATATATAGTTTATCCACGTGAAGAAGCATTTGCGAAACGCGAATCCTTTAATTTTACTCGTCTACAACGACAGAACATTTGGGCAGTCAGCAATGAAATACTAAATTTTCCCGAATTGAACTAAAATTTGAAGTAAATATTGCTAACAGGGCTGTATCATCACGTTTTTGGCGTGGCCTCCGAAGAATCGAATACCTCTGTTTTACCCAGTAGACGGCCTCAGCATACAGTAAATGAATGAATTATAAAAATCCAAACTTTAGCGAGCACTTGTTGCATCCAACTTTTCCTTCGTCGATTCCAGAATGATATTCATAGCACTAATTTCTAATACCCACTGATGTTCCAGTATGAATCACTGCACTACTGTGATAAGTTTTATTGATTTACAAATGAGACTTAAATTTGCTAACTGAAACGCGCTATTAAGACAAGAGAATGGGCTGCCTTATAACGGATCCCATGGAGTCTTTTCCGATTTTATTTCGGAAAAGGAAAAGTTTAATCAGTCGTTATGGCAATGCGCCAACAAAGAATCCACGAAACCTTCCCACCAACACGCAATTTCCCGTTATTGTGTGTTGTCGAAACCTCAGACTGTTTAGCTTTTTTTTCCAAAATCATGTAATAGGAAAGCATTTAGAAAAGCCAGTCGCCGCACCGGTGACCTAGCTACCACAACTGACTTCCACTAAGCAGATTTGGATGTGCGTTTAAAGCAAGTGAAACTTTAATTTAAAGACCATGAGGAGATAGATATACTTGCTTATCAGCTTAGGAAAATATGATTTGGTGATTACCAGAAAAAATAGCTCGTGGCTTAGACATATGAGCACAAAGTCTGGACTTTAATTGCCGTTTTGTGGCCAGAAACTCGACCAAGGATGATTTTGTGTATATAAACCTGACGACAGAGGCTTCGTACTAATTCATTGTAGTACTGACCAATCCCCAAGACCAGCCTCCTTCAGAGGGCTTTTGAAGCGAAATTCTGATTCTGAAATCAAAATCGAAAAGTGTGGCGGGAATTCACCTTTATGGGTACTTATTGTAAAGTTCTTCTGCGTTCATGGATTGGCTCCAATTCTGTTTCTGTATGAGAAAAAATTTGAACTGGAAATGGCCCAGCTTATTTCAGGTTTTGACAACAAGCACGGAAAACGGAATTCTATCTGTTGGTGGGCTATTGGCAAACCACTGGAAAAAAAATGGCGGCTACTTTACGGTTCGCCGGGAAGGCATCCTAGGATTCTATGCGTATTGACAATTCGGGTAGTTATGTGGCTCCTGTTAAGCAGGTAACTTTGTATAATCGATTATTTAGTGTAACAGTTGTAGTACAATCAATTCGACAAAATTGTGAGACAACGGGATAGTGCATACTAGGTGCATAGCTAACGGAATAAAGGCAGAATTATAAATTCATTTCACGATCACTTTCGATAGTAAAATAAACAACAGAGGGAACAAGTTTACTTTACGCGGCTTATGGGAAGAATAAGGGCTCCTCACCGATTTATCTCTCGTTGAGCTAGAATGACGTAAAATGATCAACTGAACAACATTTTCGCATAAAATTTTTGGGGCAAAGGCTTCGTTAGGACGGCAGAAATTATTGAAAGTCGCATTATTTGCGCTGACGGACGAGAGGCCGTTTTCTTCCCATCATCTCAGCTGATATTTTTTTCCGGTAAACAGTTCAGATAGGTGGGTTGTTATTGTCAGTTTCGTGTAGTTTTGTTGTTTATGTCGGTTAGCTTAGGAACCGGCTTCGACATTTAACTTGAGGTAATAAACTGCTTGGGGTTTGGCGTTTCACTTGCTGAACTTTCGCCCAGTTTCATGCTTTCTGGCACGGCGTGGTGCGAACTTTGGACCTTCACCACGACCAAACGGTGTATTTTCCCCAAAAAATGGAAGAGGAAAACATTACTCAGCAGGTATTCTTAGTCCATTAAAAAAATCGGACGAGAGCCCGTTTGCTTCCCATGTTCACTTTACGCACATGGCCCGAAATTCGAAAAAAAAGAGGGGAAAAAACCACCTTTAATTTTCACGGAAGGCACTACCAATTGATCCCAAATTGCGGAAACTCCTTAAATCATCATTAACATAACCTAACCAATTAACTGCCCCAGTATGAAATGCCAAACCCCAATTTCCTAACCTAACCTAACTGACAATAAAAACAAAACAACACAAAACCACACGAAACTGGCAACCATATCAAAAACCAAAACTGGTAAAAGGGGCCGCGAAACTGACAATAACAACCCGCCTATCGGAACCACCCAATAGAGAGCTTTGTCTTTCGTCTATGAAAATAATAATCTTGCGATTTTTTGCATAAGCAGTTTATGTATGTCTTTATGAAATTCTTGTTTTGTTTGCATTTGTCAGAACAGTGGCAAACAAAAACTACAAACACGAAGAGCAATCGTTAACCGAATGAGAACTGTAAGCAAAGCTAAACTTCACTCAGCCTTCTCAAGTGTGTGCACCACATCAGAGGTGATGGCATTGAAGTACTTTACCGCACAGACTGAATATGAAAACAACATTTTTCGTCAATTTTCCTTGAAGCGGGCCATGAACCCAGCCAAGAATGGCTCTTTATACTATCACAACA
>JAHWFP010185537.1:0-11825 GCA_023313725.1 Lithobius niger | reverse complement strand
AGAATGGCTCTTTATACTATCACAACAATGTTTCAGTTACTAACAATGCAAATCGTTATTGTACAAATATGATCGAAGATGGTTCGCCAACAATGCGGTAACACTGCCCTTTATTGCAAGAATGCAGCAGAGATATTTGTTCAGATCCCCAAATGCGCATCATTTTGCTCCCTGCTAGCAAATTATGATGTTGATCTTTTAACCACATGTACAGATCGGTATAAGTTTGTTATGAAGGAGAATACCGAATTTGGCCGTTTCTTTAATATGATTGCTTTATTTTTGGGCTGTGACAGCCATTTGTGACTCTTTGTTGGGTCACCTTAAAAACATAAATATTTATCCATTAAAGAATAATTTCCATAGCTATATCAATATTTTACTGAATAGTTCATCAATATACGTTCATTGGTAGGTTTGCTGATATTTCTAGTCTGCATGGTCATATAATGGCCAGTATTGAATCCAAAAATAATTGGACAGTGTTCATCACCAATTGCTTAATACAGCAGTTAACCCTAAACCCAACACCGTGGGTCATAAGAGGTTGCCAGAACCATCTCCTTACAGAACTAATATGATCTAAGCTAAGTTTGAGATGTACGCTATCCTGGGTAATCTATTCGAACCCAGAGAATACATAGGAATCAATAGGAAACGTATTTTGCTGTAACTACCTTAAAACTGAATAGATGAAAAATGTGTGCCCGAGTTGATTTTGCAGAACAATTTTATTTAAGTGTATGATGATTAAATGCTAGACTCTATTAGCTAAGCGAATAAGAATGATGCCGTCGTATTTGCACGCGAGTAAATCTGCAACACATGAAACAGATCATTATTTTGTTGTAATGCTTTAATTATGCCGGACACTTCAACCATTTTTAGGTGACGCAAGTGTTGTAGAACAATTTTTATTGCATTCTACCTCGAAGAGAAGTTTGTTTTCTTTTCTGTTAACATGCAGAATAACGAACCAGCCTTTTATCTTTGTTGTTTGGGAAAGGAGTTTCCGACAAACAATTTCCACAGCACTGCCATCAGCGTGCTTATCTCCGAAATCTTGTCTCACAGAAAGCATGACAAGAAATGCCACGCAAAATGGAGGTTTCCTTAATAGGAACGTGTTGGCTGGTGGCGTAGATAATGAGCAAAGGAAAAGGGATGGCGGCTGAATAAGATAGAAGATGGCCTGAGGCAGAAAGTTTGTTGAAAATGCGCGGCAGTCTTATTTTTATGTCATGCTTTTCTTTCGCGTCCTAACATCCTTCATGAATGAGTAATCAAGCATCATGTTTAAGTAACGACCAAACCTCAGAATTGTTTACCTCCAAGCTAAGGAAAGTGTTTTCCACCATAATGTGTACCAGAAACTATGTCTTACCACCGCAGCAGATTGTGTACTTAAGTTGTTGTTTTTATTGTATTAAAGTTAAATAAATATTGAGGTATACCAAATTTCCACCAAATCAGAATATCAATGGATTTTTTTTTATATCAGGAGAATTGCACGTTAAGTTTCAGTTAGATTTAAAATCGATAAATAAAATCACTTTGCTGCTAACATTTTAATAAAACAAGCAAAGAAAAATGCCTGTAGTCGAAATTTGTCCGTCATTGAATCAAACAAGTATAATCTTTCATTTTACTATTTCCTAAGTCTCAGTTTGTAACAAAATCTCACAGGTAATACTGTTAGCAAGTCTCGGGCCATCAAGAGAATTACTCGATATTATCATCGAGTGTTGAAGTCATGGTCTTGCACGCCTGTCTGAGATGCATGCAAGGTGAACTCTTGGCCATTCATTACCCATTACTAAAACAACTAGGCCTACGTGTGAAACGAAATCTCGTTCAATGGGCATCGTTGCAAACATTCTGTCAACCATAAAAAACAGTCAAACTAGTCTACGCTCCTCTCCCTCAAACCTGATGCCCACTTGTCATTTGAGCCTGTAATACATTAAAATCAGTAGCTGTGAAGTAAGTATCAGTTAGACGATGGCGTTCGGCAACAATAAGGTAAGACTTTTGCTGGCTTCGCCACTCGAGCCACAAAGCAAACGTCTTACCGCATTGTTGCCGAACGCCATCGTCTAACATATTGGTACAACGACGAGTTGAATCTTTAGTGAACGAGCCATTGTTGCAATAAAACGACAGTATTAGCGCATTGTTGCCGAACCATCGCGAACATATTTGTACAGTAACGATTTGTATTGTTAGTAACTGAGCCATTGTTGTGATAGTATAACGAGCCATTGTTCTTTGCTCCAACTCCGTTTTTAAAACTCAATAACTGCAATAAATGCCTTTATTTGTTTATTTTAATCAATTTTAACGCTTTCCTTCGGGTCATTCTTCAGCTGCAATAAATATATTATTTTGGAAAAATTGACACGTAAACATTGCTCGGGTTAGTAGATTTACTTACATAAGTAAGAACCAAAGGCCTTCGTTTCTTACTTACGTAAGTAAGAACCCCACGCCTTCGTTTTCTATACCACGAATTCATTTTTCTTATTTTAAAAATTAATAGTTGTTAATTTAAAGTGTGAAATAGTTTAATAATACTTTAGAAACGATTTGGGATACGTAAACATGGACAGCGATTGTATTTCTACTTCTTAAGTAAGAACCAAAGACCATCGTTTTCTTACTTACGTAAGTAAGAAACCCACGCTTTCGTTTTCTTACTTACGTAAGTATTAAACCCGCGCCTACCCGTGGTTCTTATTAGTGGTAAGACAACGGTTTCATTGTTGCAGCATTGTTGCAGTAGTATGTCTTCATGATATAAAAAAAAGGGTTTAACGAGCGTTAACCACTCCTGGTCATCTGCCCGAAGCCCTAAAGCCCTATGTCTGCAACAGCCAGATTCATGATATAAATCCACGGCTGCAACAATGGTCTAACAATGAAAGAGTTGTACAACGCAAATAAGAGCACAATGGATTTTTTTTTATTTATGGGGGTTCTAGCGAGGTGGCTATTCATATTTTTTAGCAAACACCAAGCATTCTTTGCCTCAACCAACACTGGTGCTTGTCTACAATAATACATCGTATTATTGACGTGTCGAACAATAGGGCTGCGAAATGGGCAATAGACGCGGCCATTTTTTTCCCAGCGTCTGTACATCACTTGCCGAGGAAAGCTATAGGCTTAACGCACCTTGCGTGTGACGCATAGCAAGAACCTCACGACACTTCAGTAGCAGTTACTGCACATTTTCTGACTTGTGTGTTAGTACTAAACTCTCCTCATTCACTCACTCTAGACTTAAAATACTTTTTGCGTTTTAAACTATCTCCCGAGCTTCATTGTGTTAAGTTTTGCCGCACTTCCCTAACGAAGTTGAATTCTACGCCATGTCTGGGCTCGATTGAACTCGCTGTCGGCAAGGTGCACCTATCCTACAGGCAAAAATGGGCCCGACTTACAGTGGCCCGACTCTTGTCTGAAATGTCAGGATTGTGGTTGGAATCAGGGTAGCATTGTACGAAAGATTTATTTCTATGGTCATAACTTATTTTAAAGTTAGAATAGCCAGGTAGTTGCAGGTTAGTAAGTGCTGCCATTTCTCGGCGCTTCGCTGATAGCATTCACATTTGCGCAAGACATAGCGAAACTGCTACCTGCATTACTCGAAATTCCTCGTTATTTGAATATTAGGGTTTAAACTTTCTTAAACTAAAGAACAATGATTGTCGCGGGACATATTTATGATCAATAAGCAAAACTTTTTCCCCCTGCAAAATCATCGTTTTTGTTCAAACTGCATTGAATTTCTATCACTCAACAACGTTTTTCAACAAATCTAACCACATTTTACTTCATCTAGGAAATATACTTTCTTTTCAATTCATACATCGCATTACATAAAAAAAATGAAATTTTAAGAGTGGATAAATTGAGAGATTATATTATAATAATGAAAAACTACTTCATAAATAAACATAAAAATTATAATGCTAAAAAAAGGATAAAACTCAGAACAACAACACAAAGATTTTTAATACCGAAATGGTACAACAAATATGGATTAAGAAATAAAGGATATTATATACCATATACTTTTAATAAATTGCCAAAAGAATTATTGTGTTTTCAAACAAAAATGGATGCTAAAAGGAAGTTAAAAAATTTTTTTATTAGAAGATATTGTTTAGCAAAAAAAAAAAGAAGAAGATAGTGTGTAAATGTTGAATTGTAAAATTTCTATATTGTTATTTATGAAAACTGTTGTTGTCCAAGGTTAAATATCATTATTATAATACTGTAAATACATGTTTTTTGTTGTTATTTTTTTATGAGATGTATTGAGATGATTAGTGAGATGTTAGTGATGTTATTGATACAAAATACTAATATTGAACTCTATATGTATAATTATTGAATTGTATGTTGTATGTATTTATTGCTGCTCTCACAAGTTCTGCAGAACTTCGAGCATGTTTCCTGCATTAAAAATTATTATTATTATTATTATTATTATTATTATACATTTACAGTAAAATAAATCGGTAAATATTGGAATGCCTTACCTGCATCAACACATTAATTGCACCGACACTCTCAAGATTCGAAAATAGACTAGCTGTTGCCCTTTTTTTGCCAAGTATGTTAGGTGTGCCTAGCTGATATTTTATTAATTTTAATATTTTTGCTTTCTAGTGGTTGAACTTGTTTTTAACTTTGATAAAATGAGAGAAAAAACACAGTAACGAATACAGTGCAGAATGCAAGGCTACCCTGCAAAATACAAATCCTTAAAATCGGAGAAAAAGAAATGCCATATGAAGTTTTTCAATAAGGCATTATTCGTTTGTAGTTTTATATTCTTAATCAAAACAGCGATCATATCAAAGATGCATCGCTAGTTCTGAAAATAGAGAAAAAGAAGACAGCACCAGTTCTAACACGACATTGACGGCACCTACCCAACCCCAAATAGTTAAAACTGAGTGTCTAAGCGTAAAAGTAAACATGTTGAGCAAAACAGGAATTGAGCAGACAGATCATTCCAGAAATTGATGATTTTTTTTTGAACGAAGCAACTGTGGCGAATGTATAGATGTGACGTAGAACCCTGATGTTGAAGTTCATGCCTCCCGGTACTCGCTGCAAAGGGAAAAAAAAGAGTTGTTAAGATCAACATGAGAAAACATTTCAAGTCGGAAAAGTCAAAGGAGTATCTGCTCAGAACAAACTGGCAATAATGAAATCAGCCAAATGTACGGTGAATTGATTATTCTGTTCTTATAATTATTGCATTTATTTAGACCATCTTATAAACTCGTTCATACTTTGATTTGTTGTTTTTCTGTTTACGTTCAACGAACTCGCTGTACTTACAATGGTCGTATGCTAATCTACGAATTAACGAATTTACCTGAGGTAGCATAGAAATGGATACGAATATAGTATGAAAATGAACTAAAGTATGATGCATTTTGGGTTATGACTGCTCTTGACAGGTGAATGTAAGGTAACAAAACAAATAGTATCTTGTGGAAACGCGTTACGTAGTGTTTTTCTTGTCTCACTGATTTTATGGATTTGTTTTTTTCTCAAGGCAACCATTCACCCTGCACAAGACGCTTTAGCGGTTTTTTTTTTACATTAGAGTGTAAAAAGGCTTGGGCGTAATTGCTTTAACGAGCCTTCCGTGGAGCTTCCGATTTTGTCACTATTCACACTTTGACACATCGTAAAATGCATTACTTCAGCAACTGCCTGGAACTGTGGCAGCGCTCATGACGCGTCACAAGATAGTTTTACGCCTCTTACATTACAATACCGCTTAAAATGATTTAGATTAAGCCTTATTTCAAGAGCAGTAACCCTTCAGGTTTACTCAGTAAATGGACCTAAACCGAAATCATTACAAACATTTTTCAAAGCGGAACAACAACTTAGAAAACCTACCTTGAAGAAAACACGTGCTAAATAGAGAAAGTTTAATAAGATCACGTGATTCTGCGTGTATATTTTGTAGTCCAGTCTCTGAAACGAAGCCTTTTTAGGGGTTAAATTTCACGAGTTTCCAACAGAGGAAGGTCTCATACTTAACTGAAGTGCAGGGTGTCATCTTTTTTTGTAGTTAGCCATCTACCAAAAACTAACATTGGTACAATAGAAGTAGCCAAGCATCCAAAAAGGTTGGGCCGTTGAAAGTAGCGATATCATTCAACCTGGGAAGGGCCGCCAAGGTTAACCGTATTAACAAATAAACTTGGCACATTTCCATCTTCTTTATTTAGTTTGAGCCAGGAGTGATTATAGTTATCTGCTTATCTGCAAGTATGACGAAAAGCATAAATGCCACTCTCGGGTCTCTAGGATTGTACAGTTCAAGTCCAACACGGTTCAATAGTATAAAAACGTGGTCACAGCCTACAGAGAAATTAGAGGAGGCAACAATACGTCAATTTTCAATGTGAATGGGGTTAACTCCTTGAAGATTTCTCCTTGGTTGAGTGATATCACTACTTTCAAACGATAACCATTTCTGGAATCTTGGCGGTTTTTCTTATACAAGTTTTGGTTTTTGGTGGATGTCAAAACTATCACTGGGACTTAGTTCGTATGAAGCATACGACTTCCTTCACCTACACTTTTATGAGGGTTAACCTTTGTCGTCTTTCCGAGGTTGAAAGCTACTTTCATAGGCCGAACCTCACCAAACACTTGGCGGATTCTCTTACAGCCTAGCTGTTTTGGTTTTCACCTGCTTTCATCTACACTTTTAGTGGCAGAATGCTGATATAATAGAAAAAGCGAAGAAGAGGCTTCTTCTGAGCAGCTATCACGACTTTCACAGGACCTTTTCAGGTTCTATTTATCTTCATTCAAATCTTCATTCTGTATGCCTTTATTTATGTTTGATTTGTTGAAGGATGATACAATGCACCGTCCCTGGTGAAATGAAGCCAGTACATCTGATCAAGCAACCCTCTACCTCAAAAGTGTTTCAAGCCGCCGGTAGTTAAGGGATGCTCTCTATCGACAAGATTCCTGAGACCTTCACCTGATTTTGTAAACCATAAATACGATCAATGCCTTTTGCGAAATGAGGGGACCACATTGAACATGCATATTCTAACAATGGTCGAATATCCTCTTTAAAGACCCAAAGCAAGTTATTTACATTCCAAGAAGTAAAAGAACTTAGTTATCACGTCAGTATAGAACAAACAAGCCAGAAAACCAAAATGGCTTCATTAGTGATATGTATTAACTGTATTAATGTCGATACAGCTCAGTCGGCCAATTGAGTGGAGTTTAGCCAGGAAGCTTCTCTGAAACCAATTGAAGCCTAGGCTATAGACGAATTTCTATTTTCAGAATACAATTTTCTAAGAGAATGAGATTATCATGCAAGTGACCGATAAAATGGAAGAGTACATTGAGTCTGATTTCGTAATTCTCGTTGCAGCATATCTCTTTATGTACCCTTGATATTACAAAACGTTGGTTAACTCTATTGACAACTTACATAATTTTTCTAACTGTATGTTAAAGGCACATAAATTTCTCCGTTCTGGCCACTTTACTCTGCGTCACCTACGCTAAAATATAGTTCAAACGACCGCAGCGCGCATTGCTCTACGTCATAGTCATACTCATTTCGGGGCCGCTGCAACGTGACACATCGTACGACCAAGTCGCAAACATGAGCGAAGGATTAATTATCCTTCCTCCAGGGCCGCGGCTTGCCAGCGATGTGGCGGGAGTTATATACCGCTCGGACCGAGCCGTTTAAAACAAGCCTAATAACATTCACGCGCCACTACTGACATCTGCATCGTACCCTTAGACCAGCAAATGAAAGGTAAATCAGTTTATATAAAACTATTTCCGGTAATGTATCGAGTGAAACTGTAAAAATATACCGGAGGGAGTTATGTGCCTTTAATATGCGTCCTGTCTTTATAACATTGTTACAACAATAATCTTTTGTGTGTGACACTGTTCACGTGCTGCGTAAACGCTCGTACATAAAACAGTTGAACAAGGTTTGCACGTGTGGGACCGTGTAAGAATTGTGAGACTGATTTAATGTTACAGTTAATGATTGAGTTTTGTGTTACTGTAACGACTGCATAGTGTATACAGTGTTGATGCATGATGGAGTTACCTGAAAAAGACGCAAGGGCCCAGGCAGTACGATTCATGGTACGCCATAACCGTTGACACTCCCTCACGCCTCCGTCTCATAATCATGTTTAGACTTACATCAGATCTTATTTATGCTTAACAATCAAACAATCAGAATAATGCATTGCATACCACTCATCAGAAAGGCTGTGTCTGGACCCTCCATGCATCTAGACGATTCGGGAGCTCCAAAGATCCCAAATAAATTCTAAACTTGAATGGGAAAATATTGCCGAAAATTTTAAAATCTCTATCGCTAAAAAAATTCTAGTCAGGATCGCATCAGCCATGTAGGATTTTGTTTCTTTTTGTACCACAGCAACGATCCCACCAGAAGTTGAAATCCGAAGTCGGCTTAAAGCTTCAAGTTGACATTATTAAACTGCTGTGATGCTCAATCAAATAATTTATGGAAGATTGAAGTCGAAATTATATTACCAGGGCTAATGGAGGTAGGAAGTCAGAAGCGGATCACTGTCATCAAAATCCGATAAGAATTACGACATGGCGGGATGCAGAGAAATAAACAACACAAATAGAATGCTAACGGAAGAGAAGAGTTACAAAGAAAGAAATTCCATGCTTGGTCTTTTTAATGACATTAATTCTCAAAGCGAAGAGACTAGAAATTTGCAGAAGGGACAGGAATCGAGGCAGCTGCAACACACACGTACCATTTCCTTAATACAAACAGGAAAATGCACAAATACAAGAGTCATATTCCTAACCATACAATAAAATTTCTTGTATAAAGTGTTCCATAAAAGCAAAGTTTTAGTCATTAAGTTACCGTCAAATTTAATGTGGCCAAGATCAATTAATGCACTTGTGCACTTTTTATTTATTTTGTTTTTTAAATTAATTTCATTGAACCTTAAGTCAGCCGAAGCAATTTAATGCTTATTTGACTGAACCGGCTCAATTTTGAACATTACCAGACTTTTTTTTTTAGAGAAGAAATATCTGGTAAAGGGAGAAGCCAACCCGGGGATATGAACCGGGAAACCTCAGATCATCGTTGGAGCCAAAAGATTGTCCAGAATTGGCCAGAATAGTTCCCATAGCTACTGAAGGAGCATGGTAGCCTCTCACGCTACCCTGGCCAGCCGTCCTGGCGGGGACTTTGCCAAGGTTCCCTTTCCAGGGGCTCGACCAGATCCGCAACATCATGTTTACATTTTAATGCTTTGGGAAAATGTTTATTTGGTTTTGTTTCCCTTTTTGTCCTGATGATGCCTTATTAAGCGAAAGCATTTGGTTTAGGATACCAATGACTGCCACGGAAGAGAAGCAGAAAAAGCAGCAGAATGACTTGATTCTGTGACTTCTGTCCAGGGAAATAGATCCTGTTTTACAGATTATAAAATTCTGAAGAGCAAATACGTTTTGACAGCAGACAACACTCCAGCTGAAATGGCAGGAATGGGTTACAACACCATGGAGATCAAAGACAAGGTGATCGACTCTCCTAAAGTATACAACGTTCCTTCGTTGAAAACAAATTCAACCTCAATTGGTACACTCCAGAAAACAAAGTACTTCGCATCATTTTCAAGGAATAAAATGTATTGATGAGGGCAAGGATAGATGTTAAGACGATATAACTTGTATCCACTCCACAAAGCAATGAATGTTAGTATTGAAGCAACTAGGAATCGACAGGATGCATCAAACGACATGAAGAAAGAAATCAACTGGAAGCATGAAGATAAAGCCACTGCAAACACAATATGGGGTAGAAACATGGCATAGCAACAGTGGGGGAAACATAAAATTATGACAAAATAGAAGATACAGTAAGATGAAACTGAAATACTACTACGTATGCACTGGAAGAAGACATTGAAAAAAAAATATTGATTAATTTTGCACCAGTACTATATATGAGCAACTAAACACAGATGCCAAGCTATTTACGTTGCGTTTTGGACTTATATGTCAGACTGGCTGAGTGGGGAATCGAACCCACGATCTTAGAAACCAAAGGCCGAGGTCTTACCGCTGAGCCATGCTGACACGGCCAAAAGGAACAGGTTACAAGAGTTGGCAACTAGGCTAGACCAATATCCTTTATACGCATGGTCAGCACTACGCGATTGCGATGGTCCTTTGATATTAGTGATGTCACTGCCGAAATCTTTCACTTATTTAGATCATTAAATTTACAGATTTTTGTTCTGCATTTTAGTTTGCAACCAGTTATCTGGAATATGTTTTGTAATATCTTTAGATATTCAAATCAAGAATGTCACAGAATTCCATGTTGCATTGTTTTAAAGGGGTTTGATTATTACCATAAAAGCACTGACTGTAATTTACCATTTCTCCCTTTCTATGTATCCGTTTAACATTTTCTAAACGTCAAAATAAAGATAAAAGTATGGGATCACATTTCTTGAGTTTAATAATATATTACTGATGCGTTTAAGCGTGATGATCGAGAAAGTGTGTCACAAACACCATTGGGAAATATGAAATACTTCATAGGAAATAAGACATTCTACATTAAATTACCTTTACTTTGACATATTTAAATTCAAAATTGGTTCCATATAAGAAGAGATATTGCATTTTCAAAATTGTGAGCAGCCTTCCTCTTTGTACGGCCACCATCTTTAAATGGTAAGAGATTTTTTTGGTGTCCCTATCAAAAAATCTTCAGGGCATATAGGAATGTTAATCCTGCAAAGGATTTGCTTTCTTCATTCATGAATCAATTTCTCCCCAAATTTACACTACTATCATGTAACCAAACCAAAATAAAGTTTTCAACCAACAGCAAAGCAGAAGTGTTCACACCTCTCTGCCACTGGAGGTATTTCTATTACGTCTTACATCTTTTCGTCAAATTGTATTTATGCTTTCCTGTTTTAAGAAAGAAAACAGACCACTGGGTAGTCACAGTCTTTATTCTTCACAGCCTCTTATGAGAGCAGTACGGTTGCCCGACACTCTGTTGCCCGACAGTACTTTCGCCCGACTACAGTTTCCCGACAGTTCTGTTGTCCAACAGTGATGTTTGCCGGACAGGTGAGTTGCCCGACAGTGAGGTTTGCTTGACAGTTCTGTTGCCCGACAGGTGAGTTGCCCGACAGTGTGGTTTGCCCGACAGGTGAGTTGCCCGACAGTGAGGTTTTCCCGACAGATGAGTTGCCCGACAGTAATGAATAAGAAAAACCGCACTGCCCGGGTGTAGTTACTTTCTTCCTCGTTTCATTTTGCCTGTATCATCACTTTTTCGTCTCACACCTTTAAATTTTTTTCTTTTTTTTTCTACACCCGTTCAACATTATCATTTATGATCTTCATTCCTTGCAACAATTTTTCATTGAGTTTTAGTTATTTTTTTTAAATATCGGCTTTGTATATCTGCTTTGTTTTAAACTGCTCAGTTTTGTAAACATAAATATTAGCTTTGTTACCTGTTGATTTTTTATTATCCCTCTGATTGTCGTGGGGCAGATAACCCAGTTTGGGTACGTGCTCTCTAAAAACAATCAACAACATAGGACAGTGTTTCACTTGAGGGTCCTGAGGTCGCTGAGGGCTACTTACTTGTTTTTGTTGTCAGACTGGGAGATATTGTTAATATTAACGTGTTAAAAAATTGTTAAAGTTTAAAAAATTGTTTGTTTGTATAATGTTGTTGTTTTCTGCATCTA
>JAHWFP010185536.1:0-27087 GCA_023313725.1 Lithobius niger | reverse complement strand
CCCCCCCCCCCCCCCCACATAGGTCTACGTTGTTTAATAAGAGTCTGTCTTGTTGAAACAGGTCACAGTGTGGACGCCTATACAAGTCTATAAGTTTACTGTTTTTGACACTTTGGCACACTCCTTCATGCCTGTATTGGCCCCATCGGGATTGGCAACATTGAAGGAGCTGGCTGTATCTTTATACCAAAATTGACTAGAAAGATGACTGTGTCTAGCATCGGAGCCGTGGGTCAGTAAAGTTTCTAAAAAACTTCAGTAAGCGTACCCGTTGTCACTGTTTGAAATTTGTTTCTAAATTAATGTGCAGTCACAATGCGAAAACAGAGAATGTAGAAATAAATTTACAGGACCAATTTTATGTGTGTCTGCCAAATCTGTTGACACGCCTTTGACTATTTTGCATTTAATGTGTAGAAAAGATTGATTCAAGTCAACCACACAGTCCACAGCTCCTGGCACTAGGAATTCGATGGGGGCACTGTCTGATAAGGTAGCCAAAGGGTGATACTCGACTAAGTATCATCATTTACAGTCACTTGTACTTGAGATGTTGTGAAATTTCTAACACCTCTTTGCTGCAGGGGACGGAATCATGGTTTGGTTTCAGTGACATGATGACGCAGAATGAACGCCTTGTAGTATGGCAGCGGTCTATATACATGTCTTTTTAATAAAAAAAGTCAGCCTTTTTTCTCAGTTTGCTTCTACGTTTCAGTGAAGGCCGTCTAGATTGTAGGCGACGTTGTTTTTTCTTTCCACTTCCGGAATGACATTTCCTCTTCCTTTTGCAACCAGTTCCCACCTGTCCGTCCGTAGCTGCGGCAACAGCGTCATCTTTCACAGTCTTCCACCGGGTCCGAGCAGGTTAAACATATTGCCCAGCCTCCATATCATCGAACAGCCTTCCCCTGCTCCTCAGGGCGTACTGACCTATCCCCAATAAACCACTTTTAAGAAACAGATCTGCCGACTGAAATATACCGGTCAAAAAATCGCCAAACCCCCTGAACCCTGCTGGATGGGTCCCCCAGTGAAATAAGGGGCCTGGCGACGTCTAAAGTGTAGTGTCAGGCTAACTCTCCGGACTTAAATGGAATTTGTTGGCCCAAATCACTCATTGTATATACCCTTACAGCCTCAAAATTGATACACGCCAGAAGTCTGTAATAAGGCTTAGTAAATATCTTGTAAAGTTTTAGTCCCCATACAGACTCGTACCATACGCAGCAAAGGAGCCAGAACGTCCGCAACTAGCGTTTCCGCCACAATATCAGAATAAACGTTAAGCGCATTCACTCCTTCGCTCAAGTTAAGTTTTCGAAGGCTAGAAGCTGCTAAATGAAAATATACTCCTAGTCAAAACGGGGTTAAAACTCACGCCTAATATTTCTAGAGAAATAGCCCTATTATCAGGCGATAAGACCATGCTCGGGAACCGAATGGTGATCACATGGTCAACATCTCGATAAACGAGCATAAGATATTTGTAGACGTGTATTTTATCCCGAATAGCCTGGTTCAGTCTGTTTGCAATTTCTTGCCTGTCTGATAATAACCGGGAGGTAGAGCGACCGATAGATTTGACGCAAAAGTCACATAAGAAACTCGCCACCTTCCATCGTTAAGACTTTCCACAATAACTTCCACAGCCGTTGTCTGGGTCTTTACGGAATCGTAATAACATTCTTTCATCAACTTGTCTTTTTTCCCCATCCCAAATTTGTTGCTAGACTGTAGGATAAACACAAATTCGCGTCCGGGTGAAGCTTGTGATCAATTTTTGCACTTTTACTCACACTGTCGTAAGTAAATGTAATGGAAGGCATTCCGAGCTGTTTTTCCACACTTCTGCCTAAAAACTTTAAAACGTTCTCCATCTTGTACTAAACGAGAGCAAATTTCGTATCTATAATAACCACTGTCTTACTTCCATTACCCTCCTCCCTCTCCCCACAGGCACTTTCCCGGCTTTGCCCCCATGCTGGCTGAGAATTTTGTTTGTTCCGTTCGACTTTTTCAAATTCCTTATAATCGTATCACGGAATTTTATTTAAGTATGAGTCCCACATTTTAATGTCACGCCACTATCATAAGCCATGTTAGCCCAGTTCCTCTGTACTGAATTTCTCCCAACCACCACCACCAGAAAGGCTTAATCTTTGAGCTAGTTTAGTAGTGTAGTCATTGAGTGAATTTGTAGAGAAAAAGTTCAAGATACCATTGGCTGGAAGTGTCATGTAAGTGTTATCACTATCTATTTTTTTTTTACAATTTGTCAAGTCTTTAGCTGGGATCCACTGATTGTGATTTTTATCGTAATCTTCAGATGACACGAGATATGTCTTGTTACGGCCTACCCCCTTGCTTCTCAACAACTTATATACTCTGTGATAGTCCTCGCAAACCTTTTAAAGTATTTTGGCTACTTCGTACAAATAAAAGCGTCCCTTGATTTGCTACCCTTTATAATCTTTAAATCTATCAGCAATCTGACCTAAAGAACCACGAGGCACTAACACATGAGTTATGAGAAATAGTTCCCTGACCACAAGCCTCTGTAAGCTTTGTCGAATTTTCCTTTAGCTATAGAAATACTTACCTTGTCGCCCACATGTAAAGGAACCTTTTTTATATAGCTTCTTACTCGCTAAAGCGTGGCCTAGCTGTTTCAAATCGTCACCGTATAATTTACACCTCAACTGTCTGTGAATTTCTAAGTTACAATATGGGGCACCACACCTGTGATGGAAAGTTTGGTCTTGTTGTAAGCATCTATAATTTTTTGAATGACTGGGACATATTCGTAAGAGTACCTTTAGTCGTGATGAAACCAAGAGTCTGGATTTAATTTCTCGTTGTAGATGTTCGATTTTAGAATTTTTGATGTCTTCATTTTCGATAGTAAAAAATTGAATACCCTTTTTTTTCAAATAATCCTGTACCATCCTACTTCTGAACTCGCTCCCCTAGTCAGAACTCAGTTGTAGTTGTTCGATTTTAGAATTTTTGATATCTTCATTTTTGATAGTAAAAAATGTAATACCTTTTTCTTTCAAATAATCCTGTACCTCCCTACTTCTGAACTCACTCACCTTGTCAGAACTCACATGAAAGACTTTGTAGCCCACGCATTTAAATATCCTCTTAAAAGTTAAAACCATTTCTTGCCCAGTTTTAATACGCAACACTTTAACCCAAGCTTTCCAACTCAAACCATCCAAACACGTTAAATAAACCTATAGGGTTTATTGTAAGAACGTAAAGATATCAAATCGCTCAAGTCACACTCTACGAAACTCCCCAAACCTCCTACTATGATTTTATTCCTCGAAAATCGGTACATCGTGTTGAGGTCTAATCCATGGAAGGAAATAGGCAGACGTAGTATGAACTATTAAAGTTTACTTACGAAACATGCAAACAACTATATTTTCTAATTACAATAGGCCAAAGGGGGGAATGATGCGTAATGGCCGACCCAGTCAGTTGGAGTGAATTGGGAAGCCTTCTTCATGGGGCTTCCTGCTATTTAGTTGCCCAGGTTACACTCCCAGTTAATTGCAAGGTGCACCTGGTTATTTCTCAATGTTCACACGGGGCTCTTTTGGACAAGGTTATCTGTCCCTTGGGTCATGTTATAGTTTGTGCACTTCGAATTACTCGGCACACTTTGTCTTCTTGGCCCTCTTTGACGAAACCTTCAGGCTGATCCATGTATACAAGTTCCTCGTTGCCTAGGTAACCATTTAAATATGATGTAGTAACATCGTATTGGTCTACGTAGTAATCTTTCTCGACAGGTGCTGCTATTAGTAGACGTATGGTTGCTAATCCGGCAACGGGCGCGTACGTCTCGGAATAGCTTTGTCCGTATTTCTGAGCGTACCCTTTGGCTACCAGTCTGGCCTTGTATCTTTCTACCTCCCCGGTTACAGTTTTCTTTATTTTTAGCACCGACTTGCTTCCAATGGTACGTGCTCCGGGTGGTAAGTCAACTAGTTCCCATGTGCCTTTAGCTATTAGTGAGCCATATTCTTTGGTCATGGCCGCTTTCCATAGGTCCGCATCTGGGCCTGATAAAGCTTCTGAAACACTGCTTGGCTCTTCAGGTGTGGAATACAAGACTAGTACGTAGTCCCCTTCTTCATCATCTTCGAGATAATCTTTCGTTTGGGCTTCGGAAGTATAAACATTCAAGGCTCTTCGGTCCCCGTCCGACGAAGTATTAAACGAAAGTTCAGGGATGGTTATGCCTTCCTTCAAGGCTCTAGCTCTTGTCATTCGTTGGGTAGGATTTTCTTGGGTCGGTTGTCCTTGTATAGGCGTGACCCTTGGTACTTGTTGCCTAGTAGTGTCTTCTTGTGGTGTAAGAATTCTTGGTTCAGTTGCTGGTATGCGTGGTGATTGACCTTGCATCCCAGGAGTCCCTCTTGGTGAGTGTAATATCTGGGGTGGATATCCTTGATTCACTGGAGTCCCTCTTGGTGAATGTGATGTCTGGGGTGGATGTCCTTGGTTCACTGGAGTCCCTCTTGATGCACTTGGTCTGCCCCGTGGAACTCCGTATCTCCACTATACTAGAGTTTTACTAGAGCCAAATTTGACCACCACGCGGCAGTACGATGGCATCGCCCTCGCGGATCAACAGAAGAGCACGCATTTCGTATTGAAATGGCTCGTATTCCATAAACGTGTAATTACGTTAATATTCAACATATCAGGATAATGAGACTAGAAGAGCGGCAGTTTCATCACGGAATGTCTGTTTCCTAATAAAGTTTTTTAAATCGGCCGAATTTGATCACAGGTGTCAACAATCGCATCGTTATAGAAGCTTGTCGAATCAGCATGATTTTGATTAAAATGAAGCATGTTTAACGTTATTATTCTGCATCAGGATACTTTTCTTTTATTCAGATAATAAGCGTAGGTGAAATTCTAGTTACTAGATTACATAATTTCGAATAAAAAAAATAGTTGGAATAAACCGTCGGAATGAGTTAAATAAAAAAAAAACATTATTTCACTCTGTCAAAGATAATTTTTCGTTACAGGTGATTTTTTCCTAGATTTTTCCCCATTATTTAGTAAGTAAGTAAGTTTATTCATCCAACACAAATTACAAAATTAAGCACAAAAGCAAAGACTCATTCCACAAGAGCTAATTCTTGCGTGTGGTTTGAGACCAGCAGACAAAGGAAAAAAAATTCATAGCCGTATGTCATAATTTTTCATATGTCATATCTTGCCCCCCACCCCCCACCCAAAAGAGTATTTTTTTTTATTAAACATTCGTTGGAATAAGTTTTTGTTTCCGAAAATCAATTATCAGTAGTTTATAAAGAAAAAATGTGGGCACTCTAGGTTTAAACATAATTGTACGTTACTAGTGGATCATTCCTCAAGTTGTTTCCATAGTTCTCCCCCCCCACCCCAAAAAAAGTCGTTTTAACTGCGTATCTTATCCAGGATACCTATGAAAACCATTTTTAGTTTCTACATAAAGCATAACGAATTTTATGTAGCGTTCGCTTCTTCTAGCATATTTTTAAGAATTTCAGTGTGGGTTACAGACGTTTAAACACCAGACATTTTATGCATTTATTTCGAATCCATGATAATTTTAAAACGATGTAAAATCAAGAGTAAAAGAACCTTTACAATTCCTATTGGTCTTTCGATTTTTATTTTATTTATTTATTTTTTTTTGGGAGGGGGGGTTCAAAATATCTTCTTTGTATTCCGTTTTTTATGGCAAGCAATTCATTTCTCGATATCGAAAATTCATTTATCGACAGCGAAAATTAATTTTTGATTTCGTGAAATGAATTTTTGATACCGATCATTAAATTCCGATATCAGAAAATTATTTTCCATATTCGAAAAATAAATTTCCCATGTCGAAAATTAACTTTCCGATATAGAAAAATAATTGTCGATATTGAAAAATCACTGATTTTAAATCAAACAAATCAATAGTTTTTTTTCTTACTGTGAAAGATTTATTTAGATTTAAAGAGATTCGAATTTTAAAAATATAGCCTTAATAATTGCATATAAGAAAAGCTGACTTTGGACAGATTTTTTTTCGCAGGTTGGGGGGGGGGGGGGAAGCGGCAACAGCAGGTAATATTCAGGTTTTTTTGCTTTAAACTCAATTATACATTTTTCCTATGGTATCACGACTTCCAACCGTTAAAACTTAGCGGGATTTTTTCAACTTGACGGAAATCATCCCGGAAGCCTTAGTAAAATTACTACCAGTCTGTGCTAGCCAGTGCATTGTGAGAACTAATAGATTTCTTTCTCCTAATGTGGCGGCCAAAATTCAAATCTGAACCGGTTCATCTGCGAGCACAGATTATGTAAAGTTCTGGGAAATTTATTTTCAATAAAAAGAAAAATGAAGAAGAAAAGGGTTAATACACAATATTATAAATCTTGGCCCTAACGTGCCTATCGTGGATATTAGACCACGTTGCAACCGTATTTTGACAGCAAACTTACGAAGCAAACACTAATTGTTTACTCACGCTCATGCTGGCAGCCATGCTGGCACGAGGTGGATGCGACCATTCGCCCTCTTGCGAGCGTCGGGCGCTCTAGTGAGTTTTGCAGTAGGAGTTTCCTGACAAGAACTGTCGCTTCATCGGTTCGTTAAATCAAAGGACTCTGACTCGGTGGTCTGTTTCTGGGGGTTGCTGGGGCCAATGACCTTGTTGGCATGGGATCCAGATGTACTGTGTCATCGTGAAATTCTCTTGTTTCAGCTTGTGTTTCCGGATTGTAGCATAAATTATTAACTCATCCAGTTCAATACTACAAGGTTTTTCCGCTTTGCTAAGACACGACAAACCGAGAATATCCTCTTGAAAACATACATTTGTACTGACTATCACCTTAGCACTTTCAATGTCATATAATCTGTATATGATCTAGATTGTTGGTCGTAACCAAGCATAATACAGGGTAAGCCTCTTGCTCCTAATTTACTTCTTTTTAATGGAGGTTTTAGAGCAAAACATAAGCATCCTATGGTTTTAAATATGTTACTGTTGGCTTTCTTTTAGTATTTTCCCATATTTGACGTAGTGTTGCTCTTGTATTTTTCACGTTCGTGCAATGGATACGTATATAAACCGCTGTGTTGACCAACTCGCCCCAAAATTTTGTTGGTAACTTGGCTTGAGTAAGTGTTCCTCTAACTAGTGACATTATTGTGAGATTTTGCCTCTCCAGTAATACATTGCTAGACGTTGCCCACGGTGGTGACACCTGGTGTTTAATGCCGTGTTGTATCAGAAATTCACGCATGGGGGCGTTGCAATACTTGCCGCCATTATCTTTTTGTAGTACCTTAATTCGACACCCAGTGGCAGCCTCAGCCTTTAGCTTATATTCCTTCAATTTATCAAACAATTGGTCTTTTGTCTTTAAAAATGCCACCTGTATGAAGCAACTTCTACTATCAATAAATGTTGCAAAATATCGATTGCCTGCCATTGTTGGAACTGGGAGCGACCCTACGATGTCGCTGTATACCACGCCTAGTAAGTCTGGTACGTGATCGGTAACAATGGTCTTGAAAGGCTTTGTTTTAATGTTTCCCTGGATACAATCTGAACAGGCGTTTGTTTTAGGCTTTAGGACTGATTGAGTCGGGAAACCTCTGAATGCTTTACTTTTTGCCATCTTTTTCAATGTTGATGCGGATACGTGCATGAACCTCCTGTGCCAAAGGTTAGTAGTTTTATTTAACACATTGCAGTTTGGTGTGTTTAATTCCTTTTTATCAGCACTATTTTGAGAGTTAAAAAAAACGGGCACCTGACCCGATGCTTCACCTTTTGCAATTGCGCTGTAACTGATTTTACGTGTGTCTGAGCTGCGCTGCTGTACACTATTTTCTACGATTGGACTTTCACTTTTGTGTTTTTGGTGCATTTTTACTTGTAACAGTATCAGAAATCTACTTTTTCTTCTGGAAAACATCGTTATTTTCGTGCTCAGTTTGCTCGGCTATTTTTGCTGTTATTTGTGAATTTACGACTGTATTTTCACAGTTATTTTGTTTAGTTTCATTTCTCAGCTTTCTGTCATTTTGCACAAAAATATTTTTGGACACTAATTGGGCGTTATTCACATTTTGACAGGTTGGTGTTCGTGCTTTGTGTACTATTTCAGGATTGTTGATTACGAAAAAACCGAACATGTATTCTGCCGTTGCAATTACGTTGCCAGTGGATTTCTGAATTATTTGACACTGGTCATCATCGAAGACGATCCGTAGCCCTGTTTTTTTATGGCTTGCCCTACAGAGAAAAGATTTACTTCAAAATCTGGTAGGAATAAAGCTTTTTGCATTGAGAGAGTACAGTTTTTTGCATTTATTGTGACCTCTCCTTCTTTTTTGGTCATGGTTAGGTTAGATTTCGTCGCACATTTTACTTTTTTTGGTGCGATTTCGTACATGGTGTCAAACCAGAAATCGTTGGCTATGCAGTGAAGTGCGCTTCCACTATCTATCACTAGGGCGTTTTTTAAGCTCCATCCTGCTTGATTTGCATAGGCTTTTAAGTTAACAAACTTCACATTTGTAAAACACGCAGTATTTGCCTTACTGTTATCAGACGAATTTCCACGTCGATTTCGGCCCCGAGAGCGCTATCCACCTCGTCCCTGGTGTTACCTCTTGGTCTATTTGGTTCCTGTGATGCTGGGGCAGTGCCGCAACTTGCGGATTTATGGCCACCGCCCCGCAATGATAGCAGACCGGCCCTTGTCCTCTGGAATGTGATGCTTGACTTGGTCGTTGACTGGCATAGAGAGACGGCTCTGGAAAAAATTGTGTGTTAGAGAATGCAATGTCTTTGGATTCCTGCATTATAAGTAAGTGCTCTAAATCTTCACTTTTTAGCTTGTCTTCTTTTCTTAATGGAGCTAAGTAGCTAGTTATCAAGTTGTCATACGTGCTGGGCAGCCCAAGGATAATATAACAGGCTTTTTCTTCGTCTTCAATCGTTTTACCTGTATCTTCTATTGACTGAAATAGTGAGCCTATTTTACTAAGGTATTCGCCTGCAGACATATCTGAAGTTTTGCGAAAATCGTGCAATTTTCTTCTTAACGCCAAATACCTTAATATGTTTGATGGTTCGTATCTGTTTCTTAGGTGTTCCCACATTTTATAAGCTTCTGTCAAGTTTTTTGGAATCCTAATTTTATTTAGTTGACAGTTAATGTTATTATCCCTGCCGCACGTTCATTAGCTAACTTCCATTTCGCCAGCTCTTTTTCATCTGTTGGCTTATCCTTACCACTCATTACTAATGACCACATGGCTTGACTTTTTGGGAGACCTTCCACTTTTGTCGACCAAGTTGAAAAATTCCTGCCATCATTTGTAAATTCGTCATTTTTGCTGACTCCGACATTCCCAGTTGGTTGACTAGAAAGAGTAAGTACTGTTAGAGGCTACTTTGCAAAATACGGTTCACTGTTTTGTAATAATTCCATTAACAGTTTTCCTGCGGAATTATTTAATTTATGCAGCCTTTGAGAACTGCCTTTAAATGCCATTCTAACGGTTTGGCATGGACCCTTACTGACTTTTGGAAGATTTCACTAATACTTGCCTTATTGTCAGCCGCATGTTCCTTTTGTTTCTTGCCTTGTTTGCTTGTAACGCTTTTATGCTGTTGTTCTTGATGTTGCCACGACGATCTTGAACTTTTGATGGACCGCATACGAGGACAGCATACGATAGGGCTTGGGGGTTTCGAAAATGCGAATTTTAAGTTGGCATTCGAAAAAAAAATTTTAACGTAGGGTTTTAGAAATTAAAAAATTTTTTTTCGATGCCAACTTAAAATTTGATCCCCATCTGGGTCGGCCTGTTTCTTTATTCTGCTGCTGCGTTGCTTAGCATTGCATAGCAGGCTTGCTCTCTACCGATCTAGAATCTCTTCCTTTTTCCTTCCCTTCCGCGTAGTTTGTAGTTCCTATCCTTTCAAATGCGAGCTAGCTAGACTGTAGGGGGACCTGGGGAGGGGGGATGAGCAAGGGCTTTTTCGGTTGACTGGCGGTAGGGATTGCTGGGGTAGCCGATTTCAGCCTGAATTGATCGGCAAAGAGGTCCGTCTGCTGCTCAAGCTGCCCAATATATCTCACTTTATAATCCAAGTATAATTCAGTTTTTTTAATATTGTCAATTTGGGCCTGAATGTCTGTTAATTTAGTATAAAAGCCTCCTTCCAGCAGGTACAGGAAACCATGTGGCTGGCTAGCTGTTGCTGTTGCTGCCGCTGTCGTTGGACCGTTGTTGTATTTTTGGTACGTATCTTCTGGGACTAGATAAATTCCATTTAGTAGATAGCTCATATTACAACTACTATTTTTTACCTCCAAATATACTCCCTAGAACCGACAGGGCTGTGGGAATCAACCACAGGAGAATAAAACCACCTGACTACTAAATTTTTTTTCCTGGATTTGAGTGAAGCTCGTTTGTTGCTGAGCAGCCGTATTTGTTTTTTATATTTCTTCATTTACAACTTGCGGAAGGAGATACTTTGAGTTTGTTATTTAGTAGATTCAAAGCAATATTTGAGATGCAGTTCACTTGGCTTTTATCGGCGTGCTGTAACAAATTCTTGCATTGCTTTTTGCTGAGTTTGCACAACGCTTCTACCAAAGCATGATGCCTCCGCACATTCTCCATTGAACGCTTCACATTGAATAAACCAAATTCGTCTTTCCCGGGAATATATGAGTTGGTTGAGACACGTTGTCGGATTTAGAGTGCAATTCAACTAGCAAGAATCCAGCTTTCTGCCTGTTGATGGCATCCTCGTAAGCGGCCATGAACTGTTTAGTTTTGGTCGGATACGCTTGAGATGCAAAAGTCATGATTTGGCGCTGATCTCTTAAATTTCTCAGCAGTGCGACGTACTGCGTGTTTAGAGCTATGATCTTCCGGTTTTTGCCTTGGCAAAATAAGTTCTGAGTCAGATAAAATATCGTAAGTTTATGTTGGTGGTTGTGTCTAGTGAACCATTCGGCAATGTCGCTACTGGAGGTCGCCACCGTGCCCATTAAATCATCCATGACTACGAATTTTTCGATGTTGGGGTTATATTTAGTAACGTCGGTAGGCAGGCCTCTAACGAAATTTATACTGTCTTTATATCGGTCCATCCATGGTTCATAGATGGAAAAATGCTAATGTATTTCCTCTATTTTTGAGTCGACCATAGTATCCAAATTGTCTATAATTTTCAGGACCCGCGTGGTTTCACCACCTCCCGAAACTATGCAATTGAAAGGGACGTTAAATTGGGCGAAGCAGGGTATCAGTCTCTGGCCCATAGTGACTCGTTGATAAGTTCAGGAGGAGGGATGTAAAACTGTTGACAGTAAAGCAGTTAGAATAGCCACACGAGACAGTTTAAAATTAAAAGCAGCACCAATACAAAACTCTTACAAATTTCGTATTTAGGATCGGCAATGAATGTTGATGCACGTGACACCGAGCACTGGTCCATCTTTAACGAACGCCATGCAGGGAATGACTTTGGTTCCTACAAGATATTTATTTTTATAGCAGAGAACGGGGTTCCTACCTCCTCCCCAGAGCGGCAGCGGCAGGCGGTCGGAACATCTCTACACCCTGTGGACGTAAAGATGCTTTTGGCAGTTTTTTTTTTATTTAAAAAATACTGCATGAATAGTTGGTTTCTTATCAAACGTAACCAGGTTACGAAACTCGACAGTTACATCGCAAACAGTATTTTTTTTTCAAATACAGAATGCATTGCCGGCCGAAAATTCAACTTTATGTAAAGTGTATATTGGATCGTCTTTACGACTGCACGTAGCAACCAAAGGTGTTTTTGAGCCCAACACTAATCCTACACACTTATGATTCTGGTAAGGAGAGCTGTCCACTCTCCAGTTAAATTTGGTAACGTAGCACTTTGAGTAAGCGTCAGAAAACTAGGCGGCGATCGATTCATTCAGTTCGTTTAGTAGTTTAGTCATAGGCCTAGCTTTCCCGTTTTTGCCTCTGTATTGAGTGCAATGCACGTTCAGCATACAGTCCGTCGCTGGCCTCCACAGTGTTTCCTTCATTAACACGTAAATGCATTTAGCATCCCCGGCCGTGAAGAGTTTGATGACTCGTAACGTTTCATCCTCTCGCATGGGACGGACCCATTGCGCCTCTGCCTGAATACAGACATAGCGTTTTCAGGGAGGCCATGCTGAAAACAAAAGAAGGAAGAGGAAATCAGGCTGCTTTTTTTATTTGAAAAACAACGTTAATCATAGAACTGGTGTTTCTGAATTTAATTTTATTAAGGTTTTGTTGGTTTTTTTCTCCCTATAGCAGGTTTGTCTACACCATCCTACGAGTATGATCCTGACAAGTGGGACGACAGTTGAGAAAATAAAAATGTACCGGAAAAAAATAAAAACTTGTTAAACCAATGTGAAAAAAAACACACACACCAAAAAGAACCTATCAATATCCCCACAGAGAGCAGATGTGGGTATCTCTCGTCGTTTAGTGGTGACGGCCCTGTACATTTTACTCTGGGTAGTGGTGAACAGGTGGGTGTTTTACCTGATAATTTTATGAGGCTCAGTGATTACAGTCGTCTCGTCAGGGTTTTTCACCATTCGTACTATAGAAGCTAAGTATAAAACCTGACTGTTTCTGTAGTTTAACGGAATGCCTCGTACTTTCACGATCGTTTTCGTCCCCACGTCACTTTTGACAATGAAACTATAATTTCTACCACCTTTCGAGCAAAAGTGAGTGAACTCGGCATTTTCAACATAACAAGTTAAGTCGTTCGCTAGGCTACTTAAACATGGGTCGTTCTCTAGTGCTGGTCGATGGACTGTTCTTTTGTAGTAGACTTTATAAACAAAACATACTGCCTGGTTCGTGTTCACGTAACAGTTTTAGTAGTTTTAGACGACCGTAGCATATAATCAACGCTGATATTACCACTGAGATGTTTGCGTCACCTTAAAAAGATTCTTGTTGTTTCGGTACTGAAATATCGCGACGTCGTTATTTTCGAAACCTTTCTCCATAATCGCGTTTCTGTCGTCCAGCACGAACACAAAGTATTCGGCTGGTGTGTCTATTTTTTTCGTCGACAACAAATTTTCCCATTGTGCGAATTTACCTGAGACCGAATTAAGCTTCAGTTTAGCGATACTACGGCCTCCTGGATTGTTTCGTATATTTTGAGTATTTATAACAATTTGTTGTGTATCGCGAACATGTTGTACGTAAGCTGCCTTCTTCTCGGCCGTCGTGCTGTCGTCCGGGTAGCCGGAATACTCCAACTTCTGTGTAGAGCATTTTCAGACATTTTGTGAAAAGCCTCCCTTCCCCGTTGTGGAGGCATATACCGTAGTTTGAGAGAAATGGCGAAAACATTTCACTATTTAATAACCATCTGTAACTGCTAGCTGCAACTTTGGGACACAAACTCCCCTTCGAGACTTCACTGCCCATCTGAATTGCGATAGCTTTGCTCTCGTAGTAATGGTTCATCGAGACAAGTGCGGCACAGAGTAAAATAAAGTTTATTTTCGTGCTTATAAGGCAGACTACGGATGTATAAGCCTCTAAGCGGTAATACTACAGCTTGCACTAAACCAAAATAGTTGTGATATCCGTACTACCTTCAAATTTGGTGATGACCATTGGGTGCCCCACGGGAAAACAACCGTACAACATAACGCTCGGATATAAAGAAGTGATATCACCCGCAAAAATTTTCTCTTCAGGTTTGGCCATGTGTAAATACTTGAATGTCGATATCAGGCCCCCTACATATGCATCACGAGGTCTCAACATGGGAGGGATTTTTCTATAAGCCTTTTCGAAAACTTTCAATTCTTTGTCATACTTCATTTGCTCTCTAAATTTTACCAGACCACATTTCAATGCATTTAACCCCAGCTATTTCCTCCAAGGCCCTGTATCTGATCACGGTTTTGTCATAAGCATTTTGCGCTGTTACTGGATGAATGGCAGCTTCAGTAGTTGCATGGCCATTGCTGACAGTTAGCTATGCAACAGACCCTGCCATGGATTTGATATCCTTGATATGAATACACAGTATTGCTGGTATCACAAAACCCATCAACCGAGTACCAGTCTCGGAGGAATTTTTCTACATTTCCTGGATGCTGAATAAAAATACCTCGTTTCTTGGCTTCATAATTCAACCACTTGAGACTCTCCCTAGAATACTGGCGGTCGGGTAAATAACCCTCTGACGGGATGGCTGCAATCGTATTTTTTTTCAGATGTACAGTTCTAAATACCGTCATGGCGAGACTGCTTAGAGAAATCATGAAAGGGTTCTAAACTGGGACAAGTCTCTTGAATAAGCTGTCTGAATTTGATAAAGCATGACATTAGAACAGTTACGTCGTTACTATAAAATGTAATTAACTCGTGTATAAAGTCAAAAGTTCCATTTTTTTCACTTTACTCGCTGTGCCATTCGAGCAGTTAAGTCTTGGCTTCGTTAGTCATACCGTCTGGGTCGTACATGTCGAGATTGGGGATTCTGCCAACATATCCATAATTTCCCGGTTTAATAAAGGTCTGGGGAAAAGTTCCTTTAAAGTTTATTGACTCGTCTAGGCCTAAGCTCTTTAGCAGTTTGGATAACGAAAGTGGCAGGAACTTGATCAAGTCCACCAGTTTTATGCTTTCGATCTTGGCCGTGATTACTTTGCCTTCCAAAAATATTAGGTCCTTGGGCTTGACGCCCTTATCAAGGGCCCATCTCAATAAAATAATGCGTCATAAGATGACGCATTATGAGCAATTGCCAGAAGGTTGGGATCGTTGGCGTGTTTCATGAATAACCACTCGCAGAAATCGTGCAGCGTTCGTTCACCATTCATAAATATTTTATGCTTGATGCCGCATTTCTCTAAAGTATTTTTATGGAAACAGTATGTGCATGCAATATCAATAAGAGCTAAGTTCACCTTGTGCAGGAAATGCTCCTTGTGTTTATCTCTGTTATCGTATGGTACCTAACTTTCTCAATGCTAAAAACATGCCACAATATATCCCATATCACCACACTAAACTGTGGCGATATGGGATATCACCACATTAAAGTGTGGTGATATGGAAACCATGCTCAGGGAAGTGGCGATACGACATTGCCAACACTTTCAAAAGAAAGAATTCCTTAATAAAATAATGCGAGAATTAATTTTACTTTTTTAATGTTAACCTACGTTCCTTGTTCGAAAAATAATTGAAACCCGTGCTTTTTTTTTTATTAAGCAACAACTTAGATAATGGCAAATTAATTCTCACATGGTTTTATTAAACAGTTCTACATTTCAAAATCTAGACAAGAAAGTTAAATACTTTAAATGCATACTACTCCCCTCCCCCCAAAAAACCAGCTGGCAACTGTAAGTCACAAATCTAACATAAACCTGCATCGGCCTTTCGAACACACCAACTGACATAACGTATACGAAGCATACATGAAATTTCATCTTTAAAATTAAGCATTACGCTAATTCCCTCCACCCCTCTTCGAAAATTACACCGAGAATGTCCCTAACTGCCCATATAGTTTACAAGAATACATTACCGCTGTATTGTCTGTGTAATGTCCCCAGTGACTAAAGATGAAGATGAAAACCGAACCTTTTCTTTGGCGTTATTAAGCTTAAAACGTCTTCGCTGTCGTTCAAACCTTCGTTTTCCATGAGAGAATGACTTAAACGCGAATGCCCCAGCTCATAAAGCACATTATACAAATGTGCAAATATTATGCATTATGCAAATATGCAAATATGCAAAGAGAATTAAAAAAAAATTAAAAACCTTTTAGGTTAACTTAGGGTGAACGACGTAATTTTTCATGATGAAATTTCCGTAGACATCAGACCAATGATTAAAAAAAAAACGTGTGTCTCCTAAACCTACTGTTTTTAAAGAAATTCTCTCCCTCTAGACAAACGCCCTTGTCATTCCCCCGTCTCGCTCAAATGGTATGGGCCACAAACCAGTCCTGACTGCATCAAAACAAAATTATGCAAACATGATGACACAAAATTTGTATAAACAACAGACCTTCCAATTCATTTGAGAGTGCATGTTTTCCGTTTACCCCAAATTTTGTTTTTAATTTCAAAAGTTAGGCACCGTACGATAAATTAGTTATAGTACCCATGGTGAAAAGTATGGAATTTATGATCCCGATGGGCGATATCCCTTAAATGGCCAATCCGCTCGAACTACGTCGCGATGATGTCTCAGCTTTGCCTCAATGTCATCTTTACGTAGTTCTCGCAGATTGGCCATGTTTGGGATATCGCCCATCGCTTGATAAATCCTATACAGTTCAACAGGGGTACTATAACTATTACGTATTCTGGCGACCTGCATTGTTTCAAAATCATAGGCCGCAATACGCACGCAGTCCCCCCTTTTGCGAGGGGGGTGGAGCTGTATAAAACATCTATGCATAAATGTCCCCATTTCTTACAGATTTTATTACAGAGAAACATTGGCCGTAATGGATGATGGGGGGGGGTTCTGGCTGAGCTTTCGTGCGTCAGAAAACACGCCTTGCATTTGAACAAGGATTTGCATACCGTTGCGTTCTTGAATGTTGGCTGGTTCGTGTTGTGCCTTGCAAGACAGTCAGCATTCCTGAACAAACGATTGCAGGCGGAGCATGGGAGCCACATTTCAGGAAGCAACGGTATTTTGTACTGTGACAAGACTGGCATTTGAATCGCACACATGAATGGTATTTTAACCGTTAATAAGGTTTCAGACTCGAATGGCAAAAATATGCACTAGGGAACATGAACCTCGGTTTTAAAATACCCACAAAATGGTCCTGGTTGCAGAATAGATAAATACGCTTCTGGTTAGGGGGACCCTCGAAGAGAGACAGCCACTTCGTTCCTAATTTTTGGAATAAGAAAATTTGATAATCGGTTAAAAAGTCTTGGAATTCTTTTACTCCAATAATAGAACAACCATCATGATTAATACAGACCCCCAAATTTTCATGGAGCTGCACGGCCAGAGCTTTTTGTAAATTGGGGGATTTACGGATATGCCAATACAATTATGTGTTGGCATCAGCAAATGCCTTACAAGTTACTATCTCTCTAGCAAGACAGAATTTATCTACACTGTTTTTAGGCATCACAACAGATCGGCATTTCCCACTTTCTAGTCACATCATCATGTTAGTGTGTGATACTTTTTGTTTGGAAATTTAGCACCTGTACGAACTTTGATACGAGTCACTTTGATTTCGAGTTTGCTAAAAACGTCCACGGCTAGTCCCGATTGGTTCAGTTTCTGTAAAATAGCTAAAACGTTTTAAAGGGCAAATCTTTCACGCAGGTGGAAAGCCTGGACAAAGCTGTTTGCAAACCCCGACCCTGATATACATATACCAGCTTCATCATGGGGGCAGAACCCTGCCAGTACTTGTTCGAAAATATCGGTGAGCAACTCGTCAATGTACGTCACATTATCTAAACGGTTTCTATTCAAATATTCTTGATTAATTGGAGGGATAGTGACAGTATACACGTCAGTGTTTACAGCAAACTTTTTCAAATACTACCCTCTGCATTTAAAGATCGAGAACCAACCATTTTTAACCGTTTCCTTCCCCGGAGTCTCGCAATCATGTGAATGAAGCTGTTCGGAACACGATGGTTTTCCCCTCCCTCTTCCTCGCCACCGCGACCATGTTAATTTGGAATCGCTCTTCGGAAAAAAAGAGTAGAACATTTAATATTTTGTGCTTCAGAAAAAACTCGGTTCCAACATGCATTGATGGCTACGTGTAGATGCTGAGTTTAACTTAGAGCCAAAACAGGGAAATCACTTATCCTCCACGTGGGGGTCGCATCCCTCATGAGGGATTTCTTCAACACACTTTTGACATTTGTTAGTGGTCGAATCTTCCTCCTCCAAGTTGATTACCGGAGCTTCTCCTCCAGCTTCCTCCTCCTCACGTGTAGGAGGGAGGGGTTCGGTATATATTACCTTTTTCGGTCATTTTTTGGAGGTCTTTTTGAAGCACGTTTTCTAGGCTTGGATTCTTCTTCACCCCCACTTTTTCTTTGTTCAGTCATGATGGCGATGGACACAGTTCTGATTGGTGGAGTTAAGATATCACTTATTCGTTGGGTCCAACAGGCTACAGCTGCGATATATTGGGCAGCAGATACTTCATGTGAGTGACGTCATATTCGCTTAATGCGACTGACTGACTGTCCGCCTGCAATATTAGGACGTTTTCGGCAACCAGCTTGAAAGACACTCGCCCCATTTTAAAATCTAAGAGTACGTTGGGTTGCCGCCAGCTAACAGGCCCAGTAATGTTGAGCCATTCGCTAGGCAACAATTCGACAGCTTCAACATCAGTTTTCCCCACCGAAATTTCAACAGTATCTTTGACAGGAAATATCCTAATATAATTATAAGAGGTCAGAGGGAACGAATCGCAATTTTGGTTCATGGCTGCAAAGGGAAAAAGAGAAAAAATATACTTTTCTTATTCAATCTATGTTTCCTGAGCAGGTTCGAGTGCTTGCTTTGTTTTATGTAACAGCGTGGCAATGTCGGCCATATAACCCACCAGGCCGCTAAATTGCGGATAGTTAGCAGATGTCTCCAGGACATATTTGTACTGAAAAACACTGCCCGACTGTGAGACTAGAACCTTCAACGCTGGTCCATAATTTATGGTGGTAGTTATTTCTTGTTGTAGGTTTACGCTCACTTATGATGGTGTTATACTCACTGAAGTCTTTGCAAAACGCCTCCCATTCCGTAGGGGTTAGGGCTATCCCTTTCCTTCCTGATACAAGACCAACAGCTGGTGTGACAAATTTCTGAATTTGAACATATATTTTTCCTTGAAACACTGTCACTTGAATGGTCATTTCTCCACCAAAGAAATAAGTATCGGGTAACACCACTACTGCTCCTGATGCCATTTTTAAAAAATATGTCCTAAGAGATAAAAATGGGACCCTTTCTTTTTAGTTTTTTGTCGAATGCTGCTTGCTTGCTTGCTTGTGATCGTTGCCACGCTTCTATCTCCTGAAAGAAAACAAACCCAAAAATACATGAGTGAAAACAACAAGTAGATTATATACAAAGTCTTTAAAAACCACCAGTCTTTTAAGTCTCGAAAGGTGCTATCCTAGCATACTGTTGACTGTTCGGTGGTGGCGAGATGCGTCCTGAAGGCTGGTGACTGTTTGTTGGAAAAACAGCTAAAGAGATGCGTTCTGATTGCTGTTTTAGGCTTTTATGCCCAACCAAATTAACGTTATTTCAGTTGGGAGGCTGGGTTTTCGGTCGAGCAATGAGTCGGTGCTCTTCCTTTTCATACTGCCATACAATAGAGTACACCCGTTCATTGGCTGTACATATGTGGTCGCCCAATGATCGTGTAAACCTTTTCTGGTTAAACACCACCCTACTGTAAGTCTTAATAAAATTGGCCTGGATTTATTGTGTTTGTCAGACCTATTCTCACGATTAGTATGCGAGTTTCTTTTGTTTTACATGTACCCATACATTTCTTTTCACTCTGTATTCAGGGCAAGGGTTATAGAAAAAGGGTTGGGGGATAGTCTGTCGCTTCGCAACCTTACAGGTAACGAAAGGAATGGGTGCTCGTTGTTATTACAATACGTCTTTTAAGGGGCTTGAAAGGTGCATATTTAACAGGATTACGATTTTCCCACATGCCTGCAAACTCACAGTGCGGCATCCAGAGGTGGTATTTTTTTGCGGAGTTACTTTGTATTTGACACGACTAGGTATCTATTGGCTGTATAACTTTATTCAACCATGCTTTTATTTTTTGGCTACTACGTTTTTTCATGTGTCTGTGATAGGCTCTCTTTTGAAACCATTTGATTGGACGGTAGTCTGTGTTTGCTTATCTTTTAATCCTTTTATAATGGTCGTGGGAAAACACTTATTCGATGCTTGATGACTTGTCTGGAAGCTGTTTTGCTTTACGCTATGTCTAGGCTCTCTCTCTCGCTCCGTGTTGCTTTCTTGGGGAACGATCCTACGAAGCCACACAGCTGTTAATGTTGTGCATGAAATGACGAGCCAAAAGGGTGCCTAAAATGGTCCAACTTCTCTTGCACCCAAAATATATGGACACACGGCGGTTTTTTTAATGTTTTATTTTTGGTTATACGGAAGACATTCAGAACCAAATCGGAAAATATTTTATTGACCGGGGAGTTTACCTTTGAACAGCTTTAGGCCTCCCTCATGCAACATGGGACAAGTCCCCTCCACGACGCCCGTCAACAAAGCGTAAAAGATTGTACTTCCCTCTTTCCGTATATACCTTCTGTGGTCAGCTCACGTTTGAATGGAGGCACAAAAACAAGAGAGGATTTCGTTGCTAAACAACACTCCAGCGACTGGGGATTTTATTTGATTAACAAATTGATGAACGTTCGCTACCAACATTTTTCTTCTCGGGGGAGACCTTCAACCATGCTCGTGATTAAAACCCTACTACTTTCCTATCAGAACACCTTTCCTTTTCAATTCTTAACCCAATGCCTGACACAGTCGTCTACCCCCGCACACAGGATGGTCTACTGACATGTTGGGATGACGGACAAATTCACTTCCAACTCATGCACAGCCATACATACACACCTCCCACTACAAACTAGGCTAGTGACACGTTGCGACGGCAGGCAAATTCCTTGCTGACTCAGATACTGACTGCACGACCGTACATGCACACGCCTACCCCGCCAAGAATGCAAATGTAGTACCAAACGGACTACTGATACAGTACTATCCATACCGTACGGTACCACACACGGGTGCTCCTAACTACTGGCCTAGTGTAATGGTTATTTTTCCGTTGACCTCGGCGAATTTAGTGTAGATTTTTTACAGATGTTAAAGTGGAACTATCACCAAATGGAAGTCTGCAAAATTTTCCAACATCGGCGCTATCTAGTACTATACAGTACTTGCTTAATTGCATCAAGCGAAAGAATGAATAACGTCATTTCTTGAAACAAATATTTCCTGTAAGGGTTAACAACATAACTGCCACTAGTTGGCGTCACTATATATTTACGATAGCCCAGCTAGTGGCCTCAAAATTTGATTGGTAATATTATTATTATTCTGTTGCTATCAAAGTTTTCATTACTTCCTTTATGGTATTTGAGCCTAAGAGAAGTGATTTCCATAAAGTCAAATTATTATTTTTGTTATTATTTTTGCAGCATCTTAAGACACAACGCAGCGACAAACCAGACATAATGAATCATCCTCAGTCTACTAGTATTAATAAAAGTATGAACATTTATGGTGTTTGTGATGCCTCTGCTGGAGTATGCATGCTCAGTATGGTCGCCATCTCTACTGGGAGACATCGGCAGGGTCGAGTCAATTTGTTTTCTGAAAACTTTACCTGCCCTGCGTAACTTGGCCTGCTTAACCTTGCCTGGCCCAGCCTGTGTAACCCGCCATACTAACCTGCGACAAGTATGGGCCTTTAAGGTGTTTGTGAGGTCTTTGCTGGAGTACGCAAGCCCAGTATGGTCGCCATCTGTACTGGGGGGTATCGACAGGGTCGTCTATGTCCAGCATAAGTTAACTAAAATTTTACCCGACTTGCGTAACCTTTCATATGACATGCAATTATCACGTGCCTCCCTCTCAATATTTTCATGTTCTTTTTCTTCTTTTCTTTCCGAAACAAAATGTAACTTTTTTTGGTGTTTAACCCGTTTTTTTTATTTGGCAGCCTCTCGAGGCTGTATGCCCCTGAGCACCATGTTAAATATGCCAGAAACTGCTATGTAAATATTCAACTTTTTTAATTAAATTATCGCTTACCAGTGTCATACGATTTTGTCAAACTCACTTAGCTTTTGAAAATGTCATTTTTCGGGTGCTTGCTTTCTACTTTGGTGAAGTGGTCGAAACTAGGCTCTGACAGCCGCATTGGCCCAGAGGCCCAGTTGATGCCCCCCCCCAACTACAAAGGGCAGTGAATGGGTGCAACACTTCCGTAAGGAGAATACCCCGATCTCTTGCTCATTTTAAGAATTCTCCCACCTTAAAATACGAAATTTGGTTGTCTTTGGTTTCATCCCCTTCCCCCCCCCCCCCCACCTTTAGAAAAATTGACACCCTTGCAACAAAGTAAGAAGTTGCATACAGTTCTCCTCAAAGACCTGAGCTCGGCATGCAAATCCCGCCAAATCAGCAGCCTCAGTAACTGGGGCAGCTTTTGGCGCACTGCACACCTGCGCAAAAGATCGTGTTATCACTGGTGTCGATAGCTTGGTCTTCTTCCCGGCCTGCGAGTAGGAAAGCCCATCCTTCACCCTGAGTTCCTGCACATGACGTTCCTCCACATAAACACGACAGTAACGCGAAGAGGCGTGGTGCTGACCACCGCAGTTGATGCACAGCACCGGACCAACACAGTCAGCCCCTTCATGGGCTGCCTGAGCACAGCTAACAAAGTTACGCTTACTCTTACATGAGCAGCTGGTATAGCCGAAGCATTGACAATGGTAACACTGCATCGGATTGGGGACGTAACATCTGACCTTCAACAGTAGGTAACACGCAGTAATGTGCTGCGGTGCATCTGACGTAGGCTATCAAAGGTCAGGATACACCAGTTGATACACCAGTTGGCTGTGCACCATTCTCGTTTTTCCTTGTCAAACGCCACACAGCCATAATGCCTTGCGATTTGAGTTCGTCCAGGATGACATCATCACTGAGACCTCTCAAATCAAAGCATGTCACGAATCTCTTGCTGCTGTTCAAGGTACGATGCGGCAGTGCACTCGCTTTCAAAAGCATCTTCACCTGAGCATCGTCTTCAACCTCCACAAGGTATCCACCAGCACAGAGTCGAGAGACAACCTTTGGATCAGATCCGCAGATCCCTATCAGGGCTTTATGTGGAAACGGGCCGAGTTGCATGACGTTTCGGCCCTCGCCTGTCACCACCGGGAAATTCGGGACTTGATCCCGACCTTTACTAGAAGTCCATAACTGGCCACCAGGCTCAACCATCACAGGTTCCCTTCTCAGTCGTTTGTTAGTGCGGCGAGGATAGGAAGAAATTGTGGGGGTAGGGTGAGAAGAATTGCCATGGAGAGCAAAAAAAGGTTGCGGCGGTATTCCCTATAAAAGAAAACCCCTCACAGCACTCGGGTGATGTTGGGTCGGAAGCTGCATTTCCAGGCCTGCTTGCACACAACCTCCCTTGATAACCAAGCAATTCGGGTCTGTGATGCAGATGGATACAGCAGAAAATCCGCCTTCCGATACCAACAGGACCCGAAAGGTCATAGCCGGTTGACCTTGGGCCGGCTTGCCCAGCCACCCATCCTCCGGAATAAGGAGCCAAAGCCCGAAAGCCAGCCCCCTGTGGGCTGGAGGTAGAATAAGCCCACCGTACCCCTGTGTGTCGTAGAAGGCGACTAAAAGGGAACCCAAGATCACGGTCTGCTAGTGTGCCAAGGGTCTGCATGGCGGTGGGTTTTTGGTCCGTCTTTAACACTAGCAACCTCAACACTATGGTTTGCAAGTGCACCTACGGTGTGTATGGCGGGCAGGTTTAACACCCGTTGCAAGCACTAGTCCTAAAGAGGTGAAGGGACATCCAGACAAACCGGGCCAGGGGTGGCTGCTTAGAGAATGTTTGGCGGTTTGGATCCCCTATTGGGTTTGTTTCCAATTTGCCCGTTCTGGCCCCTGGGCTTTTCATCCTCATTCCCCAGCATGTTGGCCGTGTGCTGCAACCTAGTAATCCGTGGAGGCGGTGATCCTGGCTTTCGGGCTTTGGCTCCTTATTCCGGAGGACAGGTGGCCTGGGCGAGCCGGCCTAAGGGCAATCGGCTATGACCTTTCGGCTCCAGTCGATGTGGGGAGGCGGCTTGTTCTGTATCCATCTACATCACGGACCCGAACTGTTTGGGTTATCGACGGAGGTGGTGTGTATGGCTTCCTTGGTGGCCTCGCCTCTCGGCATGCTTAGGCTGCCACCTCAACAAGATAGACGGCGATAGAAATTGTTAGCTTCCTGGTGCAGGGCCCTGGATATGCGGCTTCCGGCCCTGCATTACCCGAGTGCCGCACGGGGTTTTCTTTTCTGGGGGGTGCACCGCCACGACTTCATTTTGCTTTCCATGGAATCTACTTCCCCCCCCTCCCCTGAAAAAATTTCTTCCCCCAAAAATTCTTCTTCTCCTCGTCGCACTAGCAAACACCAGAGGAGGGAATCAGAGATGGTTGGGCGTGATGCCCAGTTACCAGACGTCAGTAAAAGTCGGGACCAAGTCCCGAAGTTCCTGGCCATTCGCTGCCCACAAAGCACTGAAAGGGATCTGTGGTACAGATCCGAAGAGTGTCTCTCAGCTCCGTGCTGGGGGATACCTTGTGGAAGTTGCGGACGATGCTCAGGCAAAGAGGCTTTTGAAGGCGAGTGCACTGGGATTATGCCCGGTGCGTGTGGAGCCACATCGTACCTTAAATAGCAGTAAGGGGGTCGTGACGTGCTTTGATTTGAGGGGTCTCGGTGATGATGTCATCCTAGACGAACTCAAGTCACAAGGCATTACGGCTGTGAAGCGTTTGACGCGGAAAGGCGAGAATGGTGCCCAGCCAACTGACACCTTTTTCCTGACCTTTGATACGCCAGTTGCACCGCAGCACATTACTGCCGGTTACCTGCGGTTGAAGGTCAGGAATTATGTACCGAAACCAATGCGGTGTTTCCGCTGTCAACGCTTTGGCCACACCAGCGGCTCATGTAAAGGTAAGCCTACCTGTGTTAGCTGTGCTCAGGCAGCCCATGACAGCGCTGACTGTGCTGGCCTGGAGCAGTGCGTCAACTGCGGTGGTCGGCACCAGGCCTCTTCACGGGACTGCCGTGTTTATTTAAAGGAACGTCGTGTGCAGGAACAGAAGGTGAAGGACGGGCTTTCCTACTCGGAGGCCGGCAAGAAGGCTAAACTATCGGATGCGCCGATGGCCCGATCTTTTGCTCAGGTGTGCAGTGCGCCATTGCCTGGCCCAGTTAGTGATGCTAAGGGTAAAAGTAGTTCTAAGTCCGCACCAGAAGTAACCAGTCCAAGTTAGGGCTAAAGCAGGTTTATTCCAGTCCACGCGGGCAGTACAGTGGTTCAGTGAAAGCTCAGGCAGCTTAGGAGGCTTCACCCTTGGCAGTGCAGAGGAGAGGAGTGGAGTGTTGCTGGGCCAGAGCCCAGAGGTGAACTGATCAGCTGAGACCAGGGCTATTGTTTAAATAGAAGCTCGAAGTACCAGTAGGCAACACCAGATGTCCCCACAGCACTTCACCCTCTCAACTGCACTACTGTGGGTCCACCTATGTACAGGTGTAATAGTACAGCAACCACATAACTATAAATATACATGCAGACAGGAACCATAATTAGCTTATATGAATTACATATCATTAGTGCACTAGCACTACTACAAACATAAGGATCATAGGGTGTGACTAACAACTCTACAATAGCTAGAAGATGCTACAAGCATCATAACACTGGCATACAGGGGGTCCTTATACTACATATTATGGCCTTAGAAATTACGGCGTAGCATTATTCCCCTCTCGAGAAAAAATTCGTCCCGAATTTTTAATATCAACAGTGACACAAAAGAACAGTAATAATAATAAGAAGAATAGCGCCATTCATAAGTTTAACCTATAGGATTTAATAATAACAAGTTGCTATTGCTGAGTGCGCGCTAAAATCTTTTGAGCAATCACTTTAACAGGTTTAGAATCCACAGATCTTTATGTATTTTGATCAGAAATACATATTCAGTAAACAGCTGGGCCATATTGTTACGTCCGAAGACTTCTTTCCCATATTAAAATCTGTAAACTACACTACACATAAAAAAATGGATTTGTTTAGTGTAAAGTTAAAAAGCAATCTTAGCGACTTACAGGAATTCTTTTCATCGTAAATCAATGAACTCCACTCTTAATAACTGCAATATCATGCCAAGTTACTGAGAATTCCTCTAAAAACAGCTTATTATCATGAAAAACTACAGAAAATTATTGAAATCTAAATTCTTCTAGACAACTTTGCTTAAAAATTGGCTATACCATCTACATTCGCTCATTTCAATGGTTAGCTACTCTCAAATTGCATAAATGTAGCTTAAGTCACAAATTAACTTGCAACAATGTATTTTAGACTAGATGGGGAAAATACTTTACAATAATCAAAGTATGAATTACAACAATATTACACATGACACATGCTGACACTAGAACGTGTATTACGTTCGAACTTCACTCTTTTCATTTGTGCAATGCTAGCTGACCGACTCCATCTGATTTTGTCTAGTATACCCAAAAGAAAGTTAATGCAGATGTTTACCTAACTTCCTAATCATCAAGATTTGGCAATGATTGGACAGCAGGAATCATTTATCCACTCAACGATTTATCCATGACCAAGAGCAAGACTTAGCTTTAAAAGAAAAAAAACTCATGGTTTGCTCGTTTCGTTTCCATCGTAAACTCTTTTCAACAACTCGAAGAAGTCAATGTTGGGAACCTCATTTAAATGTTCAATATTAATTCAAAATTATTATCGTTTATCATTAATTATGATGATGTGCAATGCCTTCGAGATTTCGGAAGGCTCAAGCAATAATTCTGCTACAATCAATCTCAATTTAGAGGGCTTTCTACGTATTTACAGGTAACTATTTTTTTATTAACACACAAAACCTCTTACCTTGATCTTACATTTACTATACAAAACCTTTCTTTTCTTCCTTATTCCCTTCCTTAAATCGAAATTTCTCAATTTAAATTTGCTAACACATGATCCAAGATGTTTTTCTGATCTTACAAACCATTCAACGCATTCTCTCAAAAAGAAATTAGTTACAAAATATCGATAAATTTTCCCTCTTATTGTAACAGTAATTTATGATTAAATCGTAATTAAAAAAAAAAA
>JAHWFP010185535.1:0-10256 GCA_023313725.1 Lithobius niger | reverse complement strand
AGGAAAGAATAGGGATCAGTGATCACCCATTGTAAGTTGCATCAGGTTGTCTCCTCCTACTTGGCTCGCGACGGAAAGGTGCAAGGGCTTAGCCGGGTCTGGACGGATCGGAGGCCGAAGGATTACAGCTAAGTGATTGTATCGAATTGTGATATAACTATCATTGATGTATTGTAGCATATTAGCGGGAATCATAGGTGAATAAGTGATAAGCAATAGCGTATCACCATTGACCGTCATTGAACGTTAATTGTTGTTATTAGATTATGAATAGTAGTGCTGACTTCAATCTTGATACCGTAATAAGCATAAGCAATCTATTAAGGCGTATCTAAATAAGTAAGAGCCATTTCAGATTAGATTGCTGTATGCCAGTAGCTGAATTAAACAACCCAGTAATCTATTGGTGTCTATGAGTCTTTATTTTACAGTGTATACGTATGTGCATTTAGTATAAGCCATTCTGACATAATATGGGTTTCACACAGAAATAAACCTATAACAGAAAAATAAAAACTTATTTTTCCTGCAACTTTTTTCCAGGACCTGTTTTCCACGGACTTTATCCCGCAGACCCTTTTTTTTCTGGACAATTTTCTTGCGGACATTAATTTTCCACTGGATGTTTTTTCCCAAACCTTCTTTCCACGGACTTGTTCTCCCCTAACCTTTTTATCCAGACCTTTTTCCCTTAGGTCTTTTTTTCCTAGACCTTTACACCCGAGAATTTTTTCTGCCTCTTGTCCGAGTTTTTATTTTTTTATATTTTTGCAGGAGGTACAGATGTATGATAAGATCTAGATTTGAGGTTTGTTTTAACATCTCTGTAATATGTGGAGAAATCCGGACCACTGCACTGAGGTTGGCGCTAATAACCTAGCTGTCGATGTCCCATTAGGCCTCAACCAACACCCTCCCCCCCCCCCTTTTTTTCCTAGTTATTAATTTTATATCAATTTATTTTTGCCCTATTTATGTAAAAAGTACAATTTATATCGGTTTATGGACGATTTTACACAATCAAAACACTATTTAATTAGCCTAAATGTTTACTTTCGTCGTAGTTTTACGATCTCTGCAAATAATTTTCCACATCCACGATTAATTGTATAAAAGTTTAGGCCTACCCTGACGTTAAAAGTCACGAGCTGTGATAATAACTAAAATAACATACTACTGGACTAAACTGGTAAAACAATATGGCATTGACAAAAGCTGTAACCAAAGCCCAATATCTTAAATAATAGGCCTATAGGCCCATCTCAAATCGTGTGAAACTGACAGAAAAAATTAAATTATCTACGTTTTCTCTGCTTACCCTTCTCGGTTTTCCAGAACTTCCACTTTATGAGCAGTATCAAGTTGATGTCTAATATCTTCTTTTTTTCCGGAAGTAAAAAAAATAAAATTGTCCGATTTGTCCATTACGTTTTCCCGGTATTTTTTTCGTCTGTTAAAAAATCCAATTTTCCCTCCGTTCAGAAGACCTGCTTCTTTGCTCCATCTGGTTTCGGCAAAGTTTCCTGCGTCCAACTTGCGTTAAATAAATACAGATTTCTTCAGGCCGTGTCAGCATGGCTCAGAGGTAGACCTCGGACTTTGAATGTTTCAAAGATCGTGGGTTCGATTCCACGTTCAGGCAGTCTGACATGTAAGTCCCAAAGGCAACATAAATAGGTTTGCATCTGTATTTTTTTAACCCTTCTGAGCCGATTGGATTCCTGTTCTGTTTAATCCAACTTGGGTGTTGCTGTTTTCGACTTTTTAACTGGAAGATTTTCATGTGTTTCAGGACAGCCTTCATCTTCACTTCTATTATTTCCTGCCGTATTCACTTCCTCGCAAACACCTTTGATTTTGGCTTGCTTCATCTTCTTACGAGCATTGCCAAAGAAAGTCAGGGAATGAAGAGAGAATTCCAATATAGTGGTATTATGACCGACTGGCTATACCCACCCCCCAAGAAGGGTTTTTAGGGGTGGAGGGTTGAAGTTTAAGTAAGTGAGATGGAAACAGTTGGTTGACGAAAGGGTAGGTTGCTTGGGGGAGGAGCAAAGTAGGCAGATTACAAAGAATTTGGCAAGCGCCTGGAATGCGTTACTTGGATTACTAGTGGGGAAATGGTTTCAAGTAGGGAAGGGGACTTTATCCAAAAACTGTCAGACGCTAAAACAGATTTTGACGTTCCTAAATATATTTTTAGTTTATTTTACGATTAACCGGCTACTAACAATATTCACACAGCTTGACCTAAAGCAAAAATAAAGAAATTTTCAATTTAAAAAAAGGGCAATTTTTTTTCTTGCTTCACTTTCGTTTCGGAGGGGGCCATGGCCCCCGTGCCCCCCCCCCCCTTCCCTGCGCCACTGTGTTTTGTTGACGATGTTTAACTCTTATCTGGTGTAGCGTTACCATCCACCATCGCATTTCATCAATCAACCTGTAATTTCCTTCGCTACGGCATTGGCATTTTGTATTAGGCCTAACCTCATATTTATGTTGTTTATACGCCAAATGAAAAGTACAAGCAGCTTCATGCTTCCGGAAAAACCGACGATTAACAAAGCTGGCATCATTCCACCATCTCATTTCATTAACCAACCTGTATTTTCGTTCGCTTTGGCATTGGCATTTCATGTTAGGCCTAACGTAATTTTTATGTTGTTGATACGCCAAATTAAGTGTATCTTAACCAAGAAGTAGCTTTGTGGTGTGTCCGTAAAAACCCGACGATTAACGAAGCTGACGTCATTTCCCTAATAAGGGCATAAAAACAAAGCAGCATCGTCTAAGTGAGATATATACTGTACAGGTCTGTGGTTCGTTTGTCAGCGCGCATTGAGAAAAGCTTCGATCTGTATAATTACTGAAGGAGGAGGTCCGCTGTCGGTTTCGGTTTCGATGAGCCGGGGTCTTCCCATTGTAATCCGACCATGGTCTTCATTTAGTGAAAAGAAAACGAAAATTCTGACGTTAATTTTATTACAAATTTCTTTGTATGTATCATTAAGATTTTTAATATGACTAACATTCTAAGTCAATATTCTTCCTTTATTTAATATTTCTATCGTTGAGTCTAGTAACAATTTTTTTTGATTAATTTGAGTGGTTATTACTTTTATTTTTATCTCAAGAGTAGTGAAATAGCGATTTGTTAGTTCAATCGTAATTATATATTATTATTAAAACAATTGTGTGTTCGAGTAAAAAAAGGATTAACGCGTGATTTACAGATATTTTTTTTTTACCTCTAACTACTTCTTATGTAGTTGGAGTATTAGCGTAAATCGCCTAATAAACGCCCTGGCTTTGTTAACGCCCACCCCCAAAAAATGCCTTAAGGTCAGAAATCGTATAGTTGCTTTATTAACGCCCCCCCCCCTCTCTCCAATCTTTTTTTAGTCAATCATGAAATTGACTAAAAGCTTCAAACGTTTAAAGAAATCAACACATTATCCCTTTAAATCTTGGTTGTTCTGCAGCAAAATTAACGAAAAGATTCATAAATTTTACGAAATCAACATTTAATTCAACACGATTCACGGGAGCATTTGTAATCGCGCAAAAGTCGACAATATTAGGCCTATGCGATCGATCATTGATGTGCGTAATATGGATTCAGTCTAGTGAAAACACTATACCTTTTTCTCATTTATTCTCAAATTTAGTTTATTAGCTCGTCCTCCTTCCAATACCTAACATAATTCAAAGTTAAAACTAATTTTTAACCAACCATCACAAAACCTTCAAAACAGACACGTGATTCACGATCGGAAAATGCCAACCGAAGTAACGTCATAACGGACGCGGTAGACCGGATGTTTCAAGCGCTTACGCGGTCTTGACGCGTCCACCACTTCGCGTCCACTACTGGGGCCCCACGGGTCCAGACATACGCGTCTATTTCCGCCGGAACTTTTGTCTTGGACGACAATATATAACTCTATGGTGATAAATATCAACGCACGCGTTTTCCAGCGGGTGAATCACGTTGTCTGTTTTGGAGGTTTGTGTGTTTGAAGGCTAAAAATTAGTTTTAACTTTGAATTATGACGATCTAATAAACTAAATTTGAGAATAAATGGGAAAAAGGAAAAGTGTTTTCATTAGACGGAATCCATATTACGCACATCAATGATCGATCGCGTAGGTCTAATATTGCCGACTTTTCTGTGATTACAAATGCTCCCGTGAATAGTGTTGGATTAAATGTTGATTTCGTTAAATTTATGAACATTTTCGTTAATTTTGCTGCAGCACAACCAAGATTTAAAGAGATAAAACGTTGATTTCGGTAAACTTTTAATCAATTTTCCGATTCACTAAAAAAAAAAGATTGTTTTAAAGCTGGATTGAACCCAGACCACCCACGTGAATAATCAACTTTACCGTGATGGATTTAGGCTTAAACGGCCACCCCAAAAAATATGTTAAGGTCAGAAATTTTGTTTTAGCCTTGTTAACGCCCCCTCCACTTTTTTATCGAATTAATTTTAGCCGCCCATGGGCGTTTAATAGGCGATTTACGGTAATTAATATATTATATCCGAATTGTGCCATTGTATTTTCAAACTTAGCAATTTCATGCTTCCCAAATACAACTTGAGTAGAATTTAACAATTTAGATTAAAGTAACCAGTAATAATAATAATAGTTATAATACTAATAATAATAAGTTTGTTGCAAACGCAACCGGAATGGCAAGGACCTGGTGGTCACTAACTGCCATCCGAAGTTAAAACAAAAAATATAAATTACAAAAGTTGAAGATTTTAAAAGTTTAAAATGAAGATGATAGCCTGGCTGTAGAGGAAGGGTAGATGGTATTGGGTGGGGGTCACGAATGCCTTACCACCAAGGTTAGACCTAGCAGGGACACAATGATCCCCGATGGCATCACCAAACGTGAGGGACAAGTGAGGGGAAAAGCCGGGTAACATTGTCAATGTGTCTAAAATATAAAAATAAAAATAATAAAAATGCATCGCAGTTAAAACTTGGCCTAAACCAATTGTCAATCTTAATATACTAATAATAAACATTTATTGGCTCGTATAAGGGCGAAAGGGAAAAGCAAGGGCTCGTTGGAGACTGCTTATGGGAAAACAAAATTAAAAAGTGAAGATGAGAATGGAGTTTTAAAAGGTTGGGGTGAAGGTGGTGGTTTAACGAAAAGCTGGGCAATGTTCGGGGCGAAGGAGGAAGCGGCTGAGATTGCACTTGGTTAGTTTATTTTTGAATGAAAACAGTGATGGGGCAGACAGTCTCGTAACTTAGGGAATTCCATGCAGGTATAACTCGCAGGACGAAAAAACATTTTCATGTGTTGGTGTGAAATATTGGAAGAACTAACTTAAGACAATTTCCCCTGGTCTTAGCAACAGAACATAGTTCGAATAATGGAAGGTCGATAAGGAGCATAGAGTGCAAAATTTTGTAAGTCAAGAAAAGGTCCGCCTTAAGGCGTCGACACTCAAGGGTGTCCAGTTCGAGGATTTTAAGACCCTGGGAGTACTCCAAGTTACGCATGCCTGGGAGTGATTTGGTATACTTCCTTTGTACTGATTCAATCCTGTCAATATACTTGAGGAGATTAGGAGACCAAACCTGGCTAGCGTACTCAAGTAATGGAGGGACGTAGACCTTGAAGGCCCAAAGCCTCGTATGAAGATTGCCTGAATTGAAACAGCGACGCACCATGTAGGATCTACGGCTGGCCGCAGTGGCGATAGGGTTGCAGTGTGTGGTGATCTTTAAGTCGGGCTGGAACCAAACACCCAGATCCCGGAAGTTGTCAAACGTTTCATTAAGAATCTCATCACCCAGGTAGAAGGTATGGGGGCCACGACTTCTGCCCAAGGCAAAGCTGCACCATTTCTCGGACGATAAGGGGAGCTGCCAAGTGACAGACCAATCATGGACTGAATCGATACTTCTTTGTAAAATTAAATCGTCAGGTGAGATAAGTGGAGCGTGGAGTTTTAAGTCGTCGGAAAATTTTTCTTGGGAGACGGCAGTTTCAGGACATTGGAGGTCATTCAGAAATAGAAGAAAAAGTAGTGGTCCCAAAACAGAACCCTGTGGCACGCCGCTAATGACAGCTGAAGGTGGGGATGACTCACCCTCAACAATCACACTTTGGGTGCGACCCATAATGAAAACCGAGATCCATGCAAGAAGCCCACCATTAAATACTGCAGACCTCAGTTTAAGTAGTAACTTGGAATGCACCACAGATTCAAATGCCTATCTGAAATCAATAAGGATGACTTGAGTGCAAATACCGACATCAAGGCCTCGGTCCATTCATCGAGTGCAAGTAAAAGTTGGTGGACCGCAGATCTTACTGGCAGAAAACCAAATTGGTCATTTAGAAGTACATTGTGCTTATTAATGTGAAGCATCATTTCGTTTCGAATCTGGAATTCCATGATTTTACAAGGGACACTAGTAAGGGAAATTGGGCGGTAATTTTGTGGTTTGGCAGCATTACCCTTTTTAAAGATAGGTACCACAATCGCAGTAGGCAAAATTCCGGTTTTAAAAGAATGGGAAAAAATCTGTTGCAAGGCGGGAGCCACATGATCGCCAATTTGATGGTAAAAAAAAGAACGTATAGGTGAAAATCCATCGTCGATAATGCCATGTTTGGAGAATTCGGAATTGAAAGCTGCAGTTTTATCAGAGGGTGATGTTAAGAGTTTTCCATTGACAATAAGGGGTGGCATAGTGCGAGAAGATTTAGACTAAAGACGGTAGAAGCGGAACAGGGCCACGACATTGCCTTCATTCGGTATTTTTGTTTCGAGATCGGTGAAAAGCTTGGTTACACAATCCGAATATGATTTCTTGAGGGTTGAGTCAGTATGTTGGTTTGCTGGTGACCGATTATCACGGAGTTTGCGCCAGGCGACGAGTTTTTTTCCTCCTAAGATCAGACAACTCCTTCGACTGAGCCACTCCTCTATTACGGTGAAATGTCGAGGTTTTTGTGCAGCGTGCGGTAAGTTTAAGAAATGATTCCAAGAAGATTGTATATCTGCATAGCCTGCGAGTTCAGCTCTCCAGTTAAGTTGGTCCAAAAGTTCTCGCAGAAGTGTGAAATTGATAAACTTTTTTCACATTTCGTTGGGACAGATAGCCTCTGGTGGAGAATGAAGGAGACCATATCATGGTCACTGGTCCCCAGCCCCTCAAGGACCCTTACACCGAAGACTGCACGGTCGTCGTCAGTTAAAATAATATCGAGTATGTTGTGCCCACGAGTAGGCTTAGTAACCAGCTGAGAAAAACCACAGTCAGTAATGATTTCAAGGAAAGCATCCTGGAAACGATAATTTGAGGAAAATGAGTTCCAGTTGACAGTTGAGAGATTTAAATCTCCAAGCACAATGTTGGTATAATCTGGTTTCATTGCAGATTATACAATGAAGGTTAATTTAATTGTTTCCCTTTCTCTGACAAGTTTAAGTTCATCAACAAATACCTTGTGCACTTGGTTTCTTACACAAAACAACAAGGGTAAAATCGGCTTTATCATAAGTAGTACCAGTTGCATCATTTGTGTCAATTTTGACTATTTGTGGTGATATTTAAAAAGAAAGTATTGTTGTACATATCTCCTTTATCATTATTCTTGCAACTGCTAAATTGTAAATAATTCATCACTGTGTAATTACTGATTTCATCTCTCTGTAAATTTGCTTCAGTATCACTCTATTTCAGCAGTTTCATATCCTGAGGTCCAAGCATCCCAGTTTAATATACAGCTTCTGATATTAGTGCTGATTTTGTACAGATAAGATCAAAATTCTGATTTAAAAATTTGTTTACCATTTTCAAAATTATCAGCAATTTCATCAAAGTTTTCACCTGGGAAAGCGTTATGTTGATAAGATGCTTGGTCAAAGTGAGCAGTTCTTGCATAATTTTAATTGTGATTAGTTTGTAATGCTCTTCATTTATTTCTTAAATCTTTCCTCCTTTAAACCAAACAAATTATAGACTACTTTAACATGTTCCATGGTTTTCCAAGTGAACAGTTATTGAGCATCTTGTAAAGTGAAGTTAACAAAAATTCTAGTTTTGTTACCATTTTTGAACAAATCATTATTGCGTATTCGTCTTTTTCCCTTTAACCTGTCAACTCTATTGTTCCTGTTAAGAAACTGCATGAAAACTGTTTCTGGCTTCCGTTTGTTTTTAAAAGATAACCTGCATGCTTTTTCTACATGTAGGTCCTGGAAATTGATTTTCAAGTTGTAGGCTAGTCTGTGAATAGTATCATGCAGACCTTCATTGTTTGCCACATCCACGGCATAAATTTCGACATTTTTATTTTGGCTCTCTTGTTCTAAGGCTCATAGAAATTAATTTAAAATTTAAGAAAAAATTAAAAACCTATGTTTTGAGCTTTTTTTACATGTTTCCTTTAAGGCCATGCAAAGTTAAAAAAATGGTTCTCAGGCACACACAGTTGAAAAATCGATGAGGGATGAGGCTTTTTTTTTTGTAATTTTCATGCATTTTGAGGTAGCCTAAAAGAAAAAGAAAAAACTTTTGCGCTCTTAAGTTAGTTTTCTTTGGAAGTTGACTTTTATTAAGCCTAAAGCATACGAATATTGTGTCTTTTTTTTTTTTTTTTTTGGCTTCATTTTGCCATGAGTTGCCTTTGCGTTTTGTAGCTTAAGGAACATTGCAGGCTGCATAAATGCCTAGCATTTGTACCTTTTTCGCGGTTATCAGTGGTAGGGCACTTCAAGCTGACTACACAAACAAGGATAAATTTGTTTTTACGAACATTTATCCCTTTAAGCAGTATGAACGTACATATACGTCTGCTACGTTGTGGCCCAAATGGAGTAACGACGTATTATATACGTCGTAGCTTTTAAGGGAACGTGCTGGTCGAAAAATGCAATTTTCGGCCAAAATATCAACAAGAGAAAAGCTGAAATTCACTACCTACGTTGCGCATCGATTTCTGTAAATAAAATGTTGTTCCCGGTGTCTAGTTTTATAAAAAGTACTTACGTTGAGTGTAGTCTCACCAAAAACTGTAAAAATGTTGTGTTCATTCGTTTTTTTCGGAAGTTAGAAAGCAAAAAATTGGTCATTTTCGATCAGAGGTAGCAATCGAACCATTTCACTGGACGCCGCCATCTTGGATACATTGAAAAGCTGGAGTTCCTCTGTATCCAGGCCTCTCAACATATTTTCTCGATGCCCATTTGGCATTCGCCAATCAGACAGAATATAAGAAGCTGTTTCTGGCTGTCTCAAGCTGCCTTCCCAAAGCAGTTGAAGATGCGTTCCCTCATTGGCCAGTTGGCACCACGTGACCGATTGGCGTGCTCTCATTGGCTGACGAGCGATTTTTCAATGGTTACCATGGCGCGCTTCGGATTTCATGTGAGCCAAGATGCATGTGCGTTTGCGTTCAGTTCGTCGTTGAAAATTACGAAAAAGATGTCGATTACGATTCACTGCATTAAAATTATTAAATCAGCAGTTACGATGCACAACTAAAACGGAAAAGGGGCCTATAAACCTTCACACTATCGCTTATCAGGTGGGAACAACGTTTTGTAGCCTAACTAACGCCGACTTTCGGACGCGTTTTTTCAACATGGAAATTTCAATTTTTAGTTCATTACCGGCCGTAATTTTATGAAATGGTTCTCCAAAACTAGGCCTATTGAAGCTATTTATCCGATTTTTGTCTGAGCACCTTAATGAATACATGTTGCGTGCACGTACCAAGTTTTAGAACATCGTGTCCAATACTTTTCGCAATAAGAAATATATCGTTAGTGCCTCATTCAGAGCAAATAACAAACCAAAGAAACAAAAAAAAAAGGCGGTTGTTACTTCGACCCCCTGTCGGCGTAGCATTACCATAGATTAGAATGTTAACTAGATATACCGTCTTACTTCTTCCCGTCCGCAAATAACTTTTTTTACACGGGCCGACTGGATCCCAGGCGTCTTCGGATCTCTGGCGTCATTCGGATCACATAACCTCACTCCCAGAAGTTCTCTTCCCTCACACCAGCTGACAAATCATATGGTGAGAAACGGCGCCGATTTAAGTGAGCCAAAGCAAGATTAATTCCACCATTGGAACGCTATTTGCAATGTATTTCACGAAATAATAGCGAGTTGACAAAAAACGATGTTGATTTGGAGCCTAACTTTGCACTGGTTAAGTTTGCGTATGTCAACAAACAAGCGGTCGCATTAAAATGCATGCACGC
>JAHWFP010185534.1:0-11661 GCA_023313725.1 Lithobius niger | reverse complement strand
CACTTTGGTTTAGCTGTGCAGAGAGTCGGCAGCAAACCCCATGTCTGTATAATGATGCTGAAAGGGCAATGGAGGGAACATGGTGCACAATTGTAATGGCTATCAATAAAGGTTACATTGTTCAGAAAACATATGAGGTATGGCACTATGTAGAAACAACCACGGAACTGTTTCCAGAGTACATAAACACTTTTGTCAAACTGAAGACTGAAGCATCTGGATACCCCTCGTGGACGAAAGATGACCCTGAGCTACAAACCTTGTTTAGAGATGCAATTAGAGATGTGGAGGGTGTGTGGAGGGTGCTAGAAACATGGAATTTGGTACACAAGTCTTGGACCCCATGAAATACCCTCCAAGTGTCTTCAGCACACCCCCTCCTCCCAGCACACTCTGCCCCGTGCCCCCTCCCAGGGGCTTTGGCAACAAATTCTTACAGATCAAGCCAAAATCATGAAATACGGCGCATAAGTCATTCTTAGCAGCATAAATCGAATCAGCCATGGAACCCACATGAAATACCCACAAAGGACCCTAAGCACCCCACCGTGCCCCCTCACTGAGGTTTGACCAACAAATTCTTGCGGATCGAGCAAAAAGCATAAAACTCGGCAATCAAGTCATTCTTAGCATTACAAATCAAACCAAGCATGGAAACCCCACGAAATATCCCAAGGGGCCCCCTACTGCTGCCCTGTGCCCCCTCTCTGGTGCTTGACCAACAAATTATTGCTGATCTGGCAAAACGCTTGAATGGCGATACACAAGTCATTCATAGTAGTACAAAATACAAATTGAACTATCTATGGAACCCCCTCGAGATAATCTACAAGGCACCACAACGATTCCCTCCCCCCCCCCCCCACCCCGTGATCCCTACTTGAGGCCTGACGAACACATTCTTCCAGATAGTGAATGAAATCTGGTACACAAATAATTGTTGGCAGTAGAAATCAAACTAGCTATGGAACTTTCACGATATCCTCCAAGGCCCCTCAGTGCTTCCCTCCCCCCTATTCCTGCTCCATGAGGTTGATTTCCGAAAGATTCTTGTTGATCGTACTGAAAGCATGCATTTTGGTACACAGATCATTCCTAGTACTAGAAATTGAACCAGCCATGGATACCCTTGAAATACCACCAAAGCCTCCCCCAGCATCCCCCCCCCCGCCTACCAGGGCACCCCATGAAGCATCAATGACCAACAAATTCTTGATGAATGTACTAAAAGCATCCATTGTAGCAATGGATATCCAACTACACATGGAACCCCATGAGATACACCCACCCTCCAGTGCTTCCCTGTGTCCTCTCCATGAGGTTGATGATCAACAAATTCTAGTTCGATTTATACTGCTAAGAATGACTTGTGTACCAATTCACGTTTTAGCATGATCAGCAAGAATTTGTTGGTCATTTGTTAGCCAAAATTGGAATTTGGAATTGGAAATTGGAATTGGAATTTGTTAGCCAAAATTTATAGTACCAAAATTCGTAGTACTACAGGTGAGTGTGGTAGGGGGACAGGAAGGGGCCTTAGGGGATATCGCCAGAGATTCCATAGCTAGTTCGATTTATTACCTAAGAATTGACTTGTGTACCAAATTTCAAACGCTCGATGTTCATAATAATCATTGGGCCACCCTCTGTATAAAGCGTTAAATCAACATTTTGTGGAGAAAATTTTGTACCATGAGATATTTGAACCCGTGTTAGTACATGATATGGGGAGCATGTTGTAAAAATATCTTGTCTGTAAAGTGCCAACTGCCCATACAGCAGCTTGTTATACGGTAACAGTGGCACATGCTAAATTGTTGCACTTCAACTAATAAAATATTGTTTCTAATAAATTGTTGTAGACAAGACAAGAAGTCCATTCAGTAGAAAAAGTTAGTAAATAAAGATTCGATCAAAATAAATGAAACATTGCCGCGAAAAGGCGTAAATAGACACCCGTCGTAGCATCCAGGGAATGCAGTGAAGCCCAGCGCGCATCCGTCTAGATGCAACACGCTGGGCTTCACTGCGGTCCTCGGATGGCACGACTGGTGTTGATTTACAAAGATGTAGTCGTATCTGTTGTTGTTTGGACCTTAATGTCAGCATCCCGAGCAGGAGTTGAACCGGCAATAGTATATAGAACAGAGAACTCGATAAGTTTGACTACAGTGACATGTCCTCTCATCGTGATCGTGGCACTGTGTTCATATGTTGTAGACAAGCGACTACACCATCATTCTTCGAATTTTTTATTTCCACTGGGGGTGTACTATTGACAGGTATAAATCCGAAGGGCAACATCTGTCTTCCAACATTTTTTACGTTGCTTTAAAAGTAGCATTCAGCTGTCTCTATCGACAGCAGTTTCTCCAAATGAGATAGTAAAGAAATATAGTGCTGGATTTCAATGTCTCTGTTAATCTTTAGGGGGTCTCAAAATAGTAAATTAGAAATGAGCAAGTTCACAAATTGATTTCTCCTTTACAAAAATGGTTTCATTCTGTTTCAGTATCTGTATGTTGATATTGTAAATTTAGCCGGTGTGTTCAGATTCAAATGCTTGTGTGGAGGGGAAGTCACGAGGAAACCAAAGACCAGAGGAAGTTCCTTACCGAGCACAGTCATCAGTCCGTAAAAAAATGTGCTGTGGTTTAAAATTTTGTTATTCTAGCTTACTTTACAAAAAAAATTAGCAAGTAAACTGTAAAATTGAGACCGACATTAAAAAGACACTCGGCCTTTAAATCTCACTTTATGTATAGTTGCTAAAATTAAAAACGTAGGTTATTGTTCAGTCTTTCAACTCTGTATGTTACAAGTATAGGCTACAACCAGCGGAAAGCGCTTTGCATTGGAAAGCGTGGGTTAAAAAAGAAGAACTGAAGTCACAAAATCCTTAAACTTCGCACATGAAACAATTGAAGTGCTTCAAAAAAAAAAAAACGATAGCCTAAAAAGCACAATGCAAAAATGCAATGAGCGAATCGATACAATTGAAAAGAAACTGGAAAGCATCGTTAAAGTGAAAGAAACAATGGATCACTTAGAAGCCAACCAAAATGAAAGAGACCAATACGAGAGAAACAAAAACTTGGAAATAACTGGTATGGAAACCTGCAAGAATGAAAACATAGTTGACACCATGGAAAGAATAGCTGAACATTTTGAGATACCCCGTTATAACATCATACAAATAGACAAAATGCACTGACGGCCATCTAGGAGTGATAAAGGAACTTCGGCGATCATTGTTCAGTTAAAATTTAGACATGACAGAGACCTCTGGGTAAAACACAGGAAAAAAATTGTCACAAACGACGATTGTTTCCAGAGTGGAAACGGAACGAAAATTTATCTTAATGAGCAAATGACGCCTTACTACCGACAACTCTTTTGGCGAACAAAAGAATTTGCAAAGCAGTATGGTTATAAATTTGTATGGTTCAAGGAAGGTAAACTTAGGCAGAGAAAAAATGAAAAAGAAAAGTCAATACACATCATAAAATGTGAAAATGACTTTACAGTTCTTAATAGAATGAATCAGTCCGAAAACGACCAACAAACACATTCAACTACGTAAATAAGACAAGAAATGATTTTTGTGATGCCCACGATATTTTCTTAAATGGTAATAATGATTCCATTAATATTTTGCACGTTCACATTAGAAGTTTCAGGAAAAACTGAGAACTGCTTAAAATCGATTTGAAAAATACTGATATTATTTTTGAAATAATATGCTTGACCGAGATTGGCATTAAGGAAAACGAAACTTGAATTATATTCACTTGCTAACTACGAAACTTTCTGGTGCACAAGAGAAGCTACTAGTCAGGGTGGAGGCATCTTACTTCTAGTGAGAGAGTCGAAATTAGACTTAACCCCTACTGTGAAAATATTAAAATTGATAGTAATGATGCAATACTAGCAAATATCCAGATTAGTAATATTCAACTAACCATGTTGATTATTTACAGACAGCCTACTCTGACAAATAAAAACAAATTCATTTCTGATCTAGGTTTAAGTTTTTAAAAATACGAAACAGTTGAAAATTTTTGTTTAATATTGGTGATACCAATTTTGATATTTAAAATCAGAACCAAAAAAAGAGTGCCGAGTGCAGAACAACTGATAAATATTTGAATAAACCAGCATCTAATGGTTTTTTGGCTCAAATAGACTCACCTACCAGAGTTGAAACATGGAAACCAAACTACGATTTCTTCAGTGTCTATTACATTGCACTGAAAATCGATTTGCAAAATAATATTAAAGAAGACAATGAAGTAGGAGAAATATTTATTTTAAATCATAAAAACATTGTTAAAGAAATGAAAAAAAAATCAATTGGCTTTGTTTAGATAAGTTTTGTAACGATCCAAACGAAATGTACAATGTTATCAAAAGTAAAATAAATAAAATTTACATTGAGAATACTACCGAAGGAAAAAATACCAAAAAGGAGTCCAGAGCAAAAAAAACATGGATAACCGAAGGTCTTGTGGCCCTAATAAATAAAAAAAATTTAATATGGAAACGTATTAAAAATAACGTCACCATTGATACTGTAAAGTTGAAAGAATACAATAGGCTTAAAATAGAAGTAGCCAAAAGAGTAAATGAGTGTAAACAAAAATACTTTACAAAATTGATTGATAATACTAATAATAAAAAAAGAAAATATTTGGAAACATCTAAACAAATTTATTGACAAAAAACAGAAGACATCTTTAGATCAGGAAATTCTAAAAGCTTTTTAAGTATGATAATCCTAAGACATTAAACGATCGAGTAAATAAACATTTCTCCAACGTTGTTCCCAAATTACGTAATTCTTACCAACAGAGGCTCAACTCCAATAACTACCTAGACAGTCAAATGGAGAATATCCGAAACGTGAAAAATTCTATTGTAATTTTTGAGTGTGATCCTTTCACGATTACTAACATTATCAAAAGTATGAAGATAAACAATTCTACTGGAAATGACGGTAGCCTAATGTCTCATATTACTGACTCAATTGAAAATTCATCAATCTTTATTTCTAAGATTATAAATTCAATAATCGTCATTGAAAAATGGCCTGATGAACTGAAAACTCAAATTCTTAGGCCGATTTATAAAAAAGGCACAAAGACAAATTTAGACAATTACCGACCTATTGCACTTCTTTCAAACATTAATAAAATTATTGAAAAATTTTTCTTAAAAAATATTTTGAACTTTTTGAACAAACACAATATTATTACATATAAGCAATATGGTTTTAAACAAAAGCGAAGCACTGAAGATGCATTAAAACACATTGACGAATTAATTTCTTCTTCCCTTAACAACGGCAAGTACATTAAAGCAGTGCTGATCGACTTACAGAAGGCTTTTGATACCATTGATCATCAAAAACTTTTAAATAAATGTCAAAATTATGGGCTTAGAGGTAAATGTTTTAACATCCTTAAGAGTTACCTGAATAACAGAGAGGCATGTACCAAAATTTGTAACAATACCAGTGATCCAAATGATGTTTGCTTCGGAGTGCCTCAGGGCTACGTCCTAGGACCTATTCTATTCAGTATTTACATAAACGATATCACAAACTGAATAAAAACATGCGAAATAATACTTTTTGCTGATGATATTGTTTTGCTGTCCATCCAGTCTGATAAACTAATTATGGAATCTAACCTAAAATAATATTTTGATAATTTAAACTATTGGTTTTTGACTAACGATTTATTCATAAGTGAAGACAAAACCTGTTCAATTGATATAAGTTCTACACACCGAAAGTATTCAAGTAACGATTTATATATCCATACAGAAAACTGCCTAAATTATTCAAACTGTACTTCAACCTGTACCAAGGTGAAACAAGTTACTGAAAGTAAGTATCTTGGACTTGGGGTGGACAATTTTTGGAAACATGTTCATCATATTAATTTTCTGATCATTAAACTTAGAAAAATGATTCCTTTCTTCTATAAAATTAAATCGCTATTGAATAATAAGAACAAACGAATCGTCTTTGATGCATTGGTAACCAGTCATCTTAGATATGGTATTGAAGTGTATGGTTTTGCTTCTTCAACTCTTATTGATAGGCTCCAAAAGGTACAAAATGAAATTTTAAAGGTCCTCTTCAGAAAACATAACCACTACAAATCTACTAAAGAATTATTTAAGGAACACACAATTTTAAATGTAACTAAATTGAGAAACTTTATTATTATACATAAAAATTACTTTTGCAACGATTTCAAAATTAAAGATGAATTTAAAATGGCTTTCCTTCACGATAAACCATTAAGGTTCCATATTCCACTAATTAAAAATAATTATGGCTCAAAAAATAAAGATTATTATATCCCAACAATTTTCAATTTAATTCCATCAAAATTACTAGATTTAACTCGGTACACTTCTGTCAAACACAAAATAAGAGAATGGTTAATTAACAACTAAGTTTTAGTTTTATTCTTTATTGTTCTTTTGTTGTTTTTTTTTGGTTTTTTTTGTGTGTCTGTGATTATTATTTTTTTTTACCACACTGTGTGATTAATTTTGTTGTATAGATATTTCTTTATCTAGATTGTGAAATGTTTAAATGTGTAGCCAAACAAGGACTTTTATAGACCTTCGGCAGCACTCTTTGAATAAAGGTTATTATTATTTACCGTACTTAGCAGCCCTGAAAATTAAAAAAAAAAAAAACTTAATTTTCTTATTTTTTAGGACCCATCGTACAAATAAATAGTCATAATAATAATAATAATAATAATAACATATTTATTCACATGTAGAGTGAAAAGGGACGGGAAGGGCAGGCCACTTACACTTGTCCTATCTTTAAAAAATATACTTGAACATATGTATAAAATAATAAACTTATTACTAAAATGTTTTAAATTAATAAAGTGGTTTTAAAATAATTAAATTAATTTATGGCTAAGTACTTTTCAACCAATACACTTAAGACAACTACATAATAAAATTAAAACAGCCCAAAGAAAAAGCTTCACCTACAACACACAATAACCAATACAGTTAAAAATACCATAGGATAATAAAATTAAAATTAAAGCTTAAAACTAAAAGAACCCAGAGAAAAGTCTTCACCCACAAAATACACAAAATAAAAATTATAAAACTTTTTTTTAATGACTTTAAAAATAACCCATCACAGACTGGACACTTCAAACGAAATTTCTACGCAAATATTTTTTAAACAAACATTCGTAATACGGCTTTTAAAAACAGACAATGATTGTGATTCAACTACTGCTGATGATAAGGCATTCCAACAATTTACTTTGTTTCAAAGTTACTTTGAAACAAATGGACATTATCAAATAGAAGCATATTTTTTTAACAAAGAAAAATGTGATGGGTACTAGGTAAAGAAGATAGTTTCAATTAAATAATTTTTTTGTAAGAAAGTAAAATGACTATAGGTATGGCAAGGAGAAAGTGCATTGATAATTCATTAACATGGCCTAAAAAGCTAAACTTTAAGCATAATGTATTTGAGGAGCTTGGCATCAAAGCGCTCCAAGTCACAATGCGAAATTTTACAGGAGACACAAAAAACTTACTGACAATAAAATGTTTATAATGAAATTATGAAACTGTGTCCACAAGCTAGGTTTACTAACTTAAGACAAACCATAATAAGGCCGATAATCCGACAACAATTTTTCATGAGTTTATTAAGCTCCGAAAGTTGTATGGCGGGTTTTGATACTAACGTGCGAAGACTTGGAGGTTTTTGATACCAACTTGGGATGACTAGGAGGTTTTTGGTACCAACTTCGATTAACTAGGACGTCTTTTGATTTCACACGTGTTCTGCTTTGTAATGGTTGGGTTTATTTTAACAGTATTTTAATCAGTTAACGTTTATTATTGCATAGCATTTTACAAGAATTATGCAGAAATTTTCCAATCGGCTGCTTGGCCGAGTAAGTTACTGCAAAAATGAAAAGTTATACATTGTAAAAACACTAATAAAAAGAAAGAAATTGGTCTGGCACTTAATCTTCATCCTCTGATGAGCCTGGGTAGTAATCACTGTCATTTCCTGAGCCTGCTTCATTGTCATTGTTGTCTTCAATGTCCTACAAACACGTGCACCCTTTAGGGCAGTCCACGTCATCTTCCATAATATCCAAATCCTGAATATCAACTTCTCCACAATTACATCCTTCGGGGCAGTCATCAGCATCATTAGAGGCAGTGGGTTCTGAATCCAATATTCCAATATAAAATGAAAGCTTTGGCTCTGCACGCCAGTCAACCCCATAATGTTTTTCTAGGAGTGTGTCAACATCCTTCAGTTTCTTTTCGTTTACTGGAACTCCCCCAGGAATAATGTTTGGCTCCATTAGAGACAGAGATTTCCCACGTTTTACAACTGGTAGTAATACACCAATATCGCCTTTGTAACTTAGTTTGCGGCAAACAACCACACTGTTGTTGCTCTTTGCCAAACTAATCCGTTTTACCTTGGAAATCTGAAATGGTAGCTGTGCAGGCGATTTCACTGTAGTTATAACACATGATTTCCAATCACTGCAAGGACAATCAACTCCTAATTTGTACATTGTGGTATGGTTCTTATGAACTGCATGGTATTCTTCTGGGGTAACTACACCCTCCAGTTTTCGGATCTCCTTTTCAATGGTACCAAAAACTCTATCTGGAGGTAAGTAAGAGTACCCCACGACGGGGAAAAACATGGTTGCATCCATTACTGATATCGGAGAGTCACAGCACAGCCATTTGGCAACCATACCCATAACAATAGTATTCTTATTCTGGCTACCACAGCCATCTGCAAACAAGCGCACAGTACGCACACCATCCATAATTTTGGTTTTTAAAATATGATATACCGCTGATGCAATTTCATTTGAACTCTTCTGATGGTCACTTTCCAGCCATGTAAAACAGTGAACATTTTCTTTATATAAAGTGTTTGCTGGATTTGTCTGCACTACAGTAAAATTGTTTATGGACAGCTGGCGAGAATAATAAGCCGCTTGGTCTGCTACTTTTGGTAGGACTTGGTTCTTTTGACAATCAAACACAAAAGTAGCTACACCTGGTTTGTGTTCGCTTAGGGCTGTGTGAAAAGCTTTAGCACGTGCTGTGTGTAATTTGAGCTGAGTAACACAGTCCGACTGAACAACGCTATCATCACGCTGCTTTGCACGCTTGTGGGTTTCTTTGAGCTGCTCACACGTAGAACACACGTCTGTTCGTTGCATTCCAAAACCTATATTAAAGTGTGTCCGGAAGATATGTCGGAAGAAGCTGTGCTTAACCTTATGTTCACCGCATTGTTTGTCGTATATTTGCCACATCTTTTTAATATTTAATTCGCTTGGTAAATACAATCTTTTTGACTTACCCCTACTATAGTGTGATTCCCTACCACGGAATTTTTTTATGAATGCTTTAACAGCTGCTCTGCGTGCAGCAAAAAGCTTTTCCTTCCTGTCCCCACCTTTGTTCTCCTGTATTGTAGTAGTGCACCGCAACATTCTGAACCCAATCTTTTTTAACTTGCAAAATGTGGAGGAATGCCTCACGACACACACGTAAAATAGTTTTATCACACGCCTAACGCACATTGTACAGCAAGGAAAAACCTTTAGCAGAGCGAGATTTTCTTCGCGGACGCTGTCTCTTAGTTGATTGAGCAGTGCAGTGCTTAAGGATGAAGGCATCTTGATATTCACGAGTGCATTTCTTGTAAAAATCTCACGTCAGCCTCAGTCAGTGATTTGCACTGAAAAATCTTCTTAGTGTGATCACCACATTCTGGTAGGGTTGGAGGCCCTTTGGGAGAATACCTAAAACAACAAAAATTATTGTTATTTTTAACACAGCAACATAACACAGATAACATAGCAACACTATAAAATTTCCTTAAACCTAAGTAAAAATAAAATATGAAAATAAGCCTTTCAATGGTTTACAACAGTATCAACAACAAAAAAACAGTTCCATAAACATTACTTTTGTATGGTTTTGTTCACTATGACGGCTTAGTACCTGAATTCTTTTGGTGGTGAATGCAGCACCACACTCATTACATTTGCGTGAATTCTGTTCACTGTCTCTGGCTCAGTGGCTGCTTAAATTAATTTTGTGAAGGCAGCAATACATTCATTACATAATGATGGTTTCTGTCCAATATGACAGCTTAGTAGTGCTTAAATTCTTTCGGTGGTGAATGCACCACCACTTTCATTGCATTTGCATGGATTCTATTCACTGTGTCTGGCTTAGTAGCTGCTAGAATTAGTTTTGTTGTTGAAGGCAGCACCACATTCATTATATTTGCATGGATTCTGTTCATTATGTCTGGCTTAGTAGCTGCTTAAATTAGTTTTGTTGTTGAAAGGAGCACCACATTCATTACATTAGCATGGTTTCTGTCCACTATGACAGCTTAGTACCAGCTTAAAATTCTTTTGGTGGTGAACGTAGCACCACATTCATTGCATTTGCATGGATTCTGACCACTGTGTCTGGATTAGTCGCTGCTTAAATTGGCTATGCTGTTGAGGGCAGCACCACTTTCATTACATTAGTATGGTTTCTGTCCATTACAATGGCTTACTACCAGCTGAAACGCAGTACCACATTCATCACATTTGCTTTGGTTCTATTCACTGTGTCTGGCTTAGTAGCTGCTTAAGTTACTTTTATTATTGAAGACAGCACCACATTCATTACATTAGTACGGTTTCTCTCCACTACGACGGTTTAGTACCTGCTTAAAATTCTTTTTGTGGTGAACGCAGCAGCACATTCATCACATTTGTATGGTGCTTCTACGGTATGTTTCATGATAGGCCTAAATCTTGTTAAAGTACTACTTTTGGAATTGATTTTTATTACCAAAGTTTCCCCCACCATAATGTTTACAATAGGCCCGTGTTTCTCATAGTAATCACGTAGATACAATAAACAAATCTGATCTGCCCTAAGACCGGAAATGAAAATGTATGTTCCGCTTTGCTTACCTGTTTTCTTTGGCTTTTGCAGCTTTCCAAACTTTAGGAAATTTTGCTCGTTTTCCACATTCAGATGTAGGTGATTCTAGGACTTCCACTGAACCTTCAATTTCTTCCATTATTAACTGAAAACTACGGCAAACAATTAATTACGTTAATCTTAACTACAAACAAGCGGCAAACAAGCAGCAATCCGCCGAAAAATGCGCGAACCATAGAATTAGATATATTATATTGCTACACCAGAGAGGGAACATTCGCTTCAAAGCCTGTTCGTGTGTAATCACCGCCGCCAGGAGCCAGGTCGGCGCCACCGTCGATTTGAGAACGACTTCGTTCGGACCAGGGAGCTTCGATTGCACGTAGACCTACGTAGGTCTACGTGTAATCGAAGCTCCCTGGTTCGGACCATACGACTATTCCAAGGTCTTTGGTTCGGACTAGAAGTGTGCGCCCCCAACAGCCAAATCAAACGAAACTTACGCCGCCGCTGGCAGATTCGGATCCTGTCATCGCGCTTACGTGTTAGTTAGTGTCTAAGACTTACTAAAAGATGAAGCATAAGTAATAGTTATTGGTTAAAAACTATTGGTTATCGATTTTTAAACGACGGCTGCGAAGATTTGGCCGC
>JAHWFP010185530.1:0-17818 GCA_023313725.1 Lithobius niger | reverse complement strand
TTTTACAAAAAACTACAAATTGAGCTTGTCTGGAGCTCTACGCAGTCTCTTTGAACGATGAGCATTTTGAAGCTGCGCTGCAATGTCAACCTGTGTTGGTGAAAGCACAACTTTGCGTTTATTGGGATTCGGTTTCGCTTTTTTGTTAGCATGACCTGGCTTCGGTGGTGATTGCTTAGTGGCTGGTGACGTAATAATCGATGGAGATTGTGACCTTCCTGGCTTAGAATTTCCTTCAAGAGGGGCGCTGGTAGTAGCCAAAGGTGATTGGTTATTTACGTTAGCAGACTCATCCACTTCGTGTGTGTGGGGTAATTTCGCTGGAGATTTCCTGCCACCTGGTGACTTGCGATGTAAATTCTCAGGTGATTTTTCAAGCTGTTGGATTGGTGGAATTTTTCCCTCAGTAACAGAAATTGACTTTCTGGATTGGCCGAGAGATCGACGCTCAGGAACTACGTCAGCGAAACTTGGCTTTTCACGTTGTTTGCCGCCAAAAGACATGCGTTTGAAATTTGAGTGATGTTGCTCATTATTATTCACGAAAGAATTACTGCTTTTCGCCGTCGAAACAAGTGCGTTTGGAGGCTGTTCTGGATAATCATTTTCCGCGGTATGTAACCTTAGCTGTTCGCGATGTTTGCGAATCGTATTACCGTTAGTATCAACGATAGTATAGGACTGATTTTCACATTTTTGGTTAACCATACCGACTGACCATAGCCTGTCATTTGTTGTTGAAAAGTCACGATACCAAACTTTTTCACCTATTTGATACGTTTTCAACTCACGATGGTGGGTGCTCTGTACTTGTTTTAATTGTTTACGGCGTACGGCTGCAATAGGGTCAGGGAACAATAAATCCAGCCGAGACTTTAATTCTCGGTTAAAATATAATTTTCCGGGTGTTGCTTGCGTGGTAGCGGAGATAGTGATTCGTGCTGATAACAAGTAAGAATTTATACTCTCTTGAATAGTAGACCCCTGTCGCCGCGCGGCCTTGTAGACTCTCTTGAAATTACGGACGTATACCTCAGCCAAACCGTTGGTCCAAGGCGCAAAACTTGGCCCGGTCATGTGCCTAATTCCGTTGGATTTTAACCAATTTTGGAATTCTGCTGACAAAAATTGGGCAGCATTGTCCGTAACTAAGCTGTCCATTAAACCATATAAAGCTATATGATTGTTTAAAACGTCAATGACACGCGCGGACGTTGTTGACTTCATTTTATGCACAAAAGGAATTTTTGAATGTGCGTCTACAAGAATGAAAAACATGTAATTGTCCATCGGTCCCAAAAAATCAGCGTGTAAGCGATTGTTTGGTTTTAGTGGATATTCCCACGTATGCTTAGGACCTGACGTTTGAGTATCTTTATACTCTTGACAATTTTGGCATGATTTGACTTTATTTTCAATGTCATTGTCAATCTTAGGCCACCAGACTTTTTGTCTAGCTAAACTTTTCAATTTAACTATGCCTAAGTGAGCACTGTGTAGATCTTTCAAGATTTGTCTCCGCAAGGCCGTCGGCACCAGGACTCTATACCCCCAAAATAAGGTTTCGTTTTCGACAGAGATTTTAGCACGACGTGTGAAGTACGGTAACAGATCGGGAATTTCGCATTTGTCAGGCCAACCATGGTTCACATAACGATAAACTTTTGAAAGGATTTTATCACGTTTACTTTCAAGAACGAGTGTCTCGTTTAAAACTGGAAGATTAGAAATAGTTTCTAAAGCAAGAATATTGTACTGCTCTTCTGCTTTCTCGAATTCCTCGGTATTTGGGAGGGGAAGGCGCGATAAAGCGTCTGCCGTCAAATTAAGTTTTCCGGGAATGTGTTCGAATTCGTAATCGTAAGCATTAAGCATCACTGCCCAACGCTGAACCCTGGCGGCTGCCATCTGCGGTATTCCTTTTTTAGGGCCAAAAATCCAAACTAAAGCCTTCTGATCAGACTGCAGTATGAATCGCTGACCATAAACGTATTCATGAAACCGTTTCACTCCCCAAGCCACGCTGAGCGCTTCCCGGTCAAAATGCGAGTAGCCTCTTTCCGCTTGAGTGAGTTTTCGTGAAGCGAAAGCTATCGGCCGTGATTCACCGTTTTTCATGACATGCATCAGGCACGCGCCTATTCCGTAGGGTGAGCCGTCACAAACGAGCTTGAGCTTTAATTTCGGATCGTAATGAACCAGAACTTTTGATTTAAGAAATAATTCTTTTACTTTACTCACGGCTCGGTCGCATTCTGCCCCCCAAACCCACTTCACACTTGGGCTTAACAAACGTGTTACTGGTGACAGAATATGAGCGAGATTCGGTAGATATTTTGAGTAATGGTTTACAAAACCCAGAAAGCTCTGTAGCTCTTGAATACATGTTGGGTTAGGAGCGTTTGTGACTGCTTCGATAACCTCAGGGAGTGTATGCAAGCCTTCTGCATTTATCATGTGGCCTAAATATTTTAATTCAGGCCGCGACAGTTTGCACTTCTCGATCCTAAGTTTGGCTCCTGCATCTTGTAAAGCATTTAACGTTTATTTAACGATTCGTCATGCTCACCCCCCTTCCCGCTCACCAGTATGTCATCATAAAACGGGAGACATTTGGGGATTTTACTGGTGACTTGAGTCATTACCCTCTGGAAAATTCCAGGACTGGACGCCAGGCCCAGGGGTACGCGAAGCCATCTAAACAAACCCAGGGGTGTATTTATTGTCAAAGCTTCTTGTGACTCTTTGTCGAGTTCAATTTGCAGAAATGCATCCTTAAGATCGATAAGGGAAAAAGTGTCACTGCCTGCTAATTCACTGAATAATTCTGCGGCCGTGGGAACTGGATAGTGGTCGACTTCGAGTTGAGGGTTCACGGTGGTTTTATAATCACCAATCACTCGGATTTGACCATCCGCTTTGTGAACTATGACGATCGGCGTAGACCACTGAGAAGTTTCCACAGGCTCTAGAATTCCAAGGCCAACCAATCTACGAATTTCTTGGTTAACCTTTTCTTTGAGTGCTAACGGAACCGGTCTTACACGACTGTACACAGGCTTGGCATCAGGTTTTAAATGAATTTTGGCTTTAAAATTCTTAAACTTACCCATGCCTTCAGAAAATAGCTCCGGGAAACCCTTCACTATTTCGGAAGTGTCAACTGGCGTAATGCTAGTTTTAATTTTCTTAACACTTTTCTTAGGTTTTACTTTCGTTTGTAGGTCGTAAAAAGGATGGAAATTAACTCGAAAAATAGAAAGCCAATCCTTTCCCATTAATGCAGGTTTATATAATTTTGAAACTAAAGCATCCAAATGTTCGATTTGACCTTGAACTTCAACCTTCAGACTTACAGTGTAAATCGTGTTCTCAATTCCGTCAGTGTATGAGAGTATCGAGTACGGACTGAGTTTTAAAGGACAGTCCGCAAAATATTTTTGATGCCACTCAATAGGGATAATGGATGCATCTGCCCCGGAATCAAGTTCCATTTCTAGCTTGACACCATTTAGGCAGACTGGCATTTTCCATTTATGGATTTTCATAGAATTAACTACTACTATTATTTTGTTGGTTTGTAGGGGAATTGAAATCTGGTCCGCAGCCTGACTCAGTCCAAGAGTATTATTTTTCAGTACAAGATAGTCGTTGTCTGAATCGTTATCAGACCCGGAACCAGACTCTGAATTTTCGGCTTCAACATCCTGGCCTTCTTCACTATCACTTTCGCTATCGCGTTCGAGTTTGTTGACGCGTTTTTTGTAGCTATACTTTTGTTTTGTGTTCGGCCTAGCCTTAAAATTTGTGCTAGAACTTGCCTTAGGGTGGTCGAGTGATTTTAAAGTTCTATTCGAATGACTAGGTTTTCGGCACACGGCTTTTAAATGGCCGACAGTGTGGCAACGGCCACAAGTATAGTCTCGATATTTACAACGTGTTTTCACGTGGCCATTTTTGCCGCAACAATAGCAAATGAAATCCTTAGTGGATTTAGGCCTACTTGATGTTTTGCCCGATTTTTTATCTACGTGGTTAACAGCTTTAGAATGGCTTCTCAAAACGCTTTGGTCTGTTTCAGCAGATTCTAAGGATAAAGCTAAGGATGTTGTAGCCTTTAAATCCAGAGTCTGCTTCAACAACTCGCGTTGAATGACTTCTGATTGGATCCCCCCAATTAGGCGATCCCTAATCATTTCGCTGTTAATGTCTTTAATTTTTGCGAAGTCACAATACTTCGTCATTAGCTTTAAGGCAGCTAAATATTCCCCGATACTCTCATATGATTTTTGCGATCTTCTAAAGAATTTAACACGCTCAGATACCACTGAGGGCACGGGCTCAATGTCGTCTAAAACTTTTTTAACGAGCTCATCAAATGTTAATGAGTCGGGCAAATCAGGTGAGAGGATATTAAGAATTCTATCAAACATTTTCTGGCCCACAGATGCCATTAGAAAATTAACTTGCTTGGTTGCTGGTATTTCTTTAGCTAAAAAAAAGTAACGAATTCGGCTGGAGTATTTCTCCCATGTGTCAGACTCGCAATCGAATTCCGAAAATAAACCAGCGGTTTTAGACGAACCCATGTTGACGTCGTCTTCACTATCACTAGATTCAAAATTTAGATTTAAATTAGAACTAGTTTCATTAACGCTTGCGTTCACTACTGAATTATTTTCAGTTTCACTTTCACTGCTAACTTTAGCAGTTACAGGTGGTTTGCTACCGACACCTGTCTTTGGCATAAGCCTACAAAATTAAATTTAATTAAATTTAATTACAATCCTGTTTAACATGCAAGGATTAAACTGGAGCACTCAAGACTACCGGTCACTTATTTAAACATAGAAATAAATCAAGCTTGACTGTAGCCTACCTAGTTGTATAAATTAACTGCCTACAAGTTAAATTTAAAGGGACTAGGCTTTGAAAAAAATGTTTTACGTTCACCATTTGCAACGTTTTACAAAACAACACTTCTGGCCTAAGCCTCAGCACAGACCAGATTTCACTAAGTTAGAGCATAAACCTACGGTGTTAAATTTTTCACCGGCACACACTAGCCCGAATATGGGCAATGGCACAATCGAATTTACAAGGGTTAATTTAGCAGCGCATTTTTCGAACCTTCAGGTTTATAGTACTGCCTGTGCGGACACGCCAGTGCGTCGCTCTAGAACACTGCCAAGGTAAAATTAACCATAATAAATCCAATTGCCCACTTCGGTTCTAGTTGTTAAGGTACTAAATTTAACTGCTATCATTTCGTACCACACAGCACTACCACGTCAAAATAACACTGTTTGAAAAAGTTTAAACTCTGATAGGAATTCAGAGCACTAATTTTCATTGCCAAAATGAAAAAAATTTGCAACTTACCACAAATATGGAGCAAAGATGTGGTTGAAGACCTATCAGTTTAAGCTTAAGTTTTTAAAGATTACCAAAGGTACCGGACTCGTCGCCAACTGTGATGTCCTGGGCGGGGACACACCTTAGCCCAGCGTGGGCACCAATGGTAATAAACACACGGACTACCAGAGTGTAGGCTACAGCTGATAAGACAGCGAACTTCCTGTTTACTTCTCTTTAAATACAATTATAACAGGAAGTCATGTGATGCAACTTAATACAATATATAATTATAGAAGAGCCTATTAGTAGTTAAAGGGGTATCTTGGTAGGGTTAACATATTGACATGAAATTGATGGCTGCCATTGTGGAGCACACAAGTGACGACTCCACACCGGCAATGCTAACAATGGTTATAAAAATATTTTCGTACTTACGCGCCCTACCACTCCATCCCCGTTACGCCCCAGGCTCCAAATCATAAAAGGTACGCAGTTCGTATTGTACTGCACCCGTTCGTCCAATTTCATAGCTGGAAGCCTTCCCGTTATCTCGGTAGCGATGAATAATCACCCTATGGGATTTAACATCTCCTGAACTGTGCCCAACTATGCTTCAGAATATAATACACTGACGCTATGGCGTCGCGCTACAATGGTTTACAACCTCGACAATTGAATTGATGTGATGTTTGTTGCCTAACTTGGCGCGACACACTAGCGTGTGTCTAGATTATTGCTCACAGTTCGTCCATCACATTCCTAAGCGCGCCTGCATTTCACCTATATCATTCAAAACATACGATTTGTTTGTTTGCACATTTATACGTCTTGTCATCCAGAAGTAATCCCCTATTGTTTTGATTTTTCCATTCATCAAATCAGTTAATACAAAACCAATTTTAAGATCTATATGTGGTATGTTGCAAAATACGTCGTCCTTTTAGGTTATTTTTTCCGTGCATCGTTTTCCAGATCATCTCTCATAGTAACTATGACGTCATGAACAAAAAAATCAATAGGGTTTAAAATAAAAATTTGACGTTATTTTTTCATAGGTTTTCGCGTTTTTGAGGGTCATAATATCAAGTTACAGCCAAGGTCGAGTGGAACGATAGTATTAGGATGAAAATACAGCGATGAAATAGGCCTAACCTGAGCGCAATTTAATTATCTTTCGTTTGGTTCTACTCCCATGTTTGTAGGTGCTTTTGTTCCAGAGGAGTAGAGGTACAAACACACACGCACATCGCATGTCCTTAATGATGTAGATGATGTGCGTGTTTGTACCGCTACTCCTCTGGAACCAAGGCACGTATACAAAGATTGGAGTACGACCAAATGAAAGATAATTAAATTGCTCTTCGGTTAGGCCTATTTTCGTCGCTGTAACTTGATATTATGACCCTCAAATACGCGAAAGAACCTGAATAAAATAACGTCAAAGTTTTTTTTACCCTTATGATGTTTGTTCATAGTTGTTGTTGTCATAGTTTGTTCATGCACGGGTTAAAATTCTTGACAAACAAACCGTCTTGAAGCTATCATGCATATAAAAAAATAACCTGAACGGACGGAAAAATCAGATCCTTTAACCTGGTTTTAAAAGGTTGTCAAACATTCGTGTGTTTGAACCACAGAGGTGCGTGGATTGAGCGAGCAAAGCGAGCGATTTCCATGTAAAGTAAACGTTTTCAATGTGTGCCTCGCTTTGCTCTCTCAAGCTTTCATCTCTCACCTTCGTAAGGGATTACTTCTGGAGAAGGAGGAGTACAAACGTCCAAAAAAAATCGTATAGTTTGATTATAGGTGAAACGTAGGTATGTTGAGGAATGTGATGAATGATCTGTGAACAACAATTGCAATTAGTTTGCGTCGAAATAATCAGTACATCGATTTTGTGGATTCTTGGAAACAAAGAAATTACATGAAGCATGGATCGACGCCAATGGAATGAGTGAAGCGAACGATACGGCTAGTACCAACATTTAATAGAGGAACGGTACCAGAGGTAAGCACAATGTTGAAAATGTTTATGATGTGACTGTTGGCGTTGCTGTAGGGGTAAGGTTGATGCAGGCGACAAAAGGGATGTCGTGATTTGTTCGGGTGTATTTTGTATTTTGAGTAATAAGGTTAGGCATAGTTTCGTAGCTTTAAGTGCGTAGTATGAGCGCATGATGTGAGGTCTTTGCTCATGGAGTAACTAAATAATGCGCTTCAGAGCATGATGAAGGATTTGATCGAATTTATAGCAAAATGAAAAAAACTATCGTTTCAGCCCAACCTCTGGGGTGATCGTGGCCTCTGTTGATGAACGCAAATCAGAACTTCTTACAAAAAAATAATAATAATAAATAAATAAATAAATAAATAAATAAAATAAATTTTTTATGTGTTTTCTAAAAAACCTTAAACTTGCGGAAAGCTATAGTTGGTCTGAATTGAAGCATGTAGGCCGTAAAATGAAATTGCAGGTACTATAGTGAAGTTGCTAATGATGATATTTTGAAGGGATTTTGGGACAAACTAATTTGACAAAAAAAAAACAATTTGCGCTGCCAGACCGCACTGTGATTTTGCCCAAGTTGGTGACCTATTTTGGTGACATTCCTTCCAATTGTGTTGTCACTCATTTTCAGGATAATGAAGAATTTAATCACTTATTTAAAATTTTGTTGGAAAAAATAAGTTACAAATTTGGTATTGTAATTCAGCTGTGAACAGGCTTTAACGCTCAGTGAGTTAAAACTAGGCTATTTTGTTTTCCTTGTGTTGTTTGGTAAGCAACGTACTTTTGTCTTAGATTGTTTTATTTGACTCACATATTCAGGATATAATTGTTAAAAGTTCTGGGGCAACTTTGTGCTGTCCATATTGTGCCTTTAATGATTAGAGGAAATTTTTTTTGATTTTTCTTTTAATGATTGGAGACAGATAAGGTCCTTCAATTATTTTACGTTTTGGCGTTTTTTTTCCGACGAACTTGGGTAGGACTCAACCCTGCCTAATGAAGCGAAGCGTGTCCGGTTTGAAAGGACATGACCCCAATAGCACTAAAAATGAGTAGGTAGAGGCTTGATGAATGAACTGAGTAGCCCAGCTTGTAATCAGGTCTATGAAAATCCGGGCAAACCAGACGACAAACTAAGCAACTTGGGTGAATACAATTTGCCTGATTTATAGTTAAGCTAACAAATGTGCTAAAATAAAATGGGGGTGCCATTCTCTTTTGGTGGACGCCCTTAGTAAGTTGTTGACAGTGTAGCTAACTAACAAGCTGCCTAATTTGTTCTGGTTGCACCTGTATTCAGGGCCGAAGCGAACGGTACTTGGTTGAGGAAGGGGGGGGGGAACTCATTTTACCAAATCATCGTATGATTTTGCCAACTGGGTTAAAAAATGGCAGTAGCGTTGCAAGTATAGTACTTTTGATGGGATCCCGCAAACCCAGCCAGTGGGTCTGGGGGAGCGCTGTTAGATCCCCCAGCAGAGTCCGGGGCAGAGCCCCGAATGCTGAAACATTTTACCCTATTTTAGTGCCTGTTTCTAGCCTCCACTGATCACAGAAGCAACAAATTGTCAAGCAAATTTTGGTGATTTTTTTAAATTCATTCTTTAGAATGGCAGGTTTCGCAAAAATTGTATTGTATTGTTTTTTTAGATATTTTTTTTTCAAATTAAATTATACCGAGTTCAATTTAGAATTATATAAACATTCACGATTGTGGGTTGGCTTAATTGTACATTTTGGACCTTTAGGCTATAATGAATGACAATGACTGCTGTGTGCAAGCATGGGGAGGGGTCAGGGGAGGGCTGGGACCCGTCCCCTGCCAAAGGCAGAAAATTTTTTTAAATGGACTATCGAAAGGTGAAAAATAATGACATTTTTTTCTCATTTTTATCCTAAACAACTAGGCCTAGATATTATTGTAAAAAACTTTCACATTTTGAAGCAAACACGCGCTCCAGTTTTAAAAAAAAATAAAGCGTTAACAGACGAAAGAAATGGCAAAACCTTTTACCTCAGTTTTGTCCAAAACAACTTGAGGCATTATTGGAGAAAGGCCTTTACATTTGAAATCAATATTCTCAAATTTAATTTTTGCCCTTGATTCAGGGGATCTTAGGGTAAGTTTTGCCCTCATTTTGTGGCCTTTGGGTCGCTTTTGTCCTCTAATATGGGATCTTTTGAACTCTTAATCGTCAAATTTTGGACCTTCGAAATTGTTTATTTTTTTTTAACAAGTTTGATTTGAAAAATGTAGTTGTTTCTGCATTAATACAAATTCAAATTTAGTCGCGATTGGTTGACAGAAAAAGGACAACAGAAAATCAAACAGCTAATTCAATTTTTACAACTCATTTTTGATTTTGCTAACTGTACCCGGTTTTCATGAAGTACGGCTTTAGTTCAAGTTTCTGTTTTAACTGAAACTAAGGCACTGATGGGCTAACGGATGAACTAGAAAATCCAATAGACCACTCTACATTAATTTTTGATATTTTATTTCATTCCTCAACTTCAGACGAGCGATAACTTGGCTGAAGTTCTTACTAAGTTTTGTTTTATGCAGAGTTTGTTGATGTTTCTGCTTTACCTAAGAAACGTTTTAAATCCTGGCAGTGATGTTGTGTTTTGGTATATTAATATATCACTAATTTTTCTACCCCTCCTAAAATACCAATTAGAAATTGCTCCTCACTGAAACCCCTTCTGAACGGCACTGTCTAACAGAAGAATTGCTTAGGAAGTAAAATAGTCAATCCAATTTTTAGTTTTGCCAATGAGTACGATTTTCGCAAAGTTAATTGTTAACGACTTCAGAGTCGGCGGGGATAGTTTTGTGCACGTTTTGTTTTTATTTTCTACATTATCTATGGTACTTTTAAGTCATGGTGGTGACATAGCAAACAAAACGGCCAAGTCAATTTTCAATTACGCCAACTATCAGCAAATTTTCTTTTTCCCCACGAATCGTTGCGACCAAGCTACGAGCTCACATACTTCTTACCAGTCGCGTGGATATGAGGAGAGCTGCAGGGAAGCAACCAAAAACGCTCAGGGGCAGTGTTTCATTTACTCCCACGGCTAACAGAAGTGTTGCGAAAAGTGATGGGAAAAAATTTATTTTAAACTTTACTTTCAAACTGACCGAATGTTGATATCAATTAACCAGTACTCGTGGAAACGGGAATTTGCAGTGAAAATTATCCAATTTTGCCAACTCGACAACTCAAATTTGCCAACATGTATGTGTTTCTTGGATGGTTGGGGGGGGGGGGGGGCCCTATCCCCCCCCCTCCAGTGGCTACGGCCCTGCATGTATTCACTTGAGTGAACCCTGCACCCTTCTCGTAAAATAAATTGGAGCGATCCTACCGCCTTCCTGTCAAGACAAGCACTTGAAAAAAGACTTCCCGTTTCAGACAATTTCCCCCTCTCGTTTTATTTTTTTCTATACCTTGTGTTGGTCACTCCCAGAAACAGGTTGAATTAGAGGAATGTGTTTTCCTTCCTCCCTCGCGTCCCTCCCCCTCTGTCACCAATTGTCGTAAAACGGGAATGCGTGCCTCACGGATGCAATAAATTGTGTAAGATTTTTTTTTTCAAGTTGTAAACACACCGTCAGCAGCTAGAGCAACGCGCAAGCAGGAACAATTATCGGGATTCAAACAGTTTAAAAAGAATAAATAGAATTTGGAGTTGATCTGTGCATTAAAATAGTAGTTTCAAAATACACTGCTGAAAGATACGATTTTTTTTTTTGTAGGAAACATGTAAACTTGCAAATTTGGGTAAATAGGCTAACTGGTTTAAAGCAACTGACTGACTACGGGATCATCTGCGCATGATTCGATGACGAGGTTCCCCTGCAATATATTTTATGCTCCCCAAATGGCAAGATCACAGAGCATGCAAAAGAAAAAGAAAAAAACATGCGTAACATGATTAACAATGAGGCAGATGAGGCAGCTGCCTCGGGCCCCAGGTAGCCTATATAGGGGCCCCCACAACTACTTACATTTTTTTTCCAGTTTTATTTTTAATAGTGATGTAGTGGTTTTCTCAGGTTTGTTTAACTCAGTTTAAGTTTTGTTAACCTTATCGAACTAATTTCCTTTTCTTTCCACAAATAAAACAGCTTCAGCTGCTAATTGACTGATTGACACGTCTATGTATGGTGCAAAAGAGTACAAGTTTTCCGTCGGCCGTCCGTCAGGTTGTAACGTTCTACCTTCTACACTTGCGATTGCACCGGACCAAACAACAGTAGGTGAGTTTGACATTTTTTAAAATTTTTCCTCGTAAAATTGATTCAATTGTTTAGACAGAATGGAATTTTTTTTTTTTTTTATCAAGAAACGTGGTTTCTTGGACTTTTAGACATTTTCAGATTAACTTTTTTTCTGGGCCTCCCGCCTACCGTATATAGATTGGGGCCCCGGATACAAGCCGATGCCTCGGGCCCCTAAATGTTTTAATCCGGCCCTGGGGATGGGGGGAGAACCTAGCCGGTATAAGATTTAATGTGCGCGCTTTAAAAACATAGTCGCGACATAGTTGATATCGGTCCCTGCAAATGTTTTGCAGATGTTTTGTTGTACTGCTGTAGATTTCTGTACAGGGCCTGAGACAGTTGGTCAAGGCTCTGCTGAATAAAAAATTGAATTGAATTGCAGATGTTGTACTGCAAATTCACGAAATTGCCATATAGCGAAATACTTGATGAAAATAAGCGAATATTTCGTCGGCATTTTGTAACTTTAACAGAGGAATTCTAATCAAAGAACTGATTGTTTGAAATCTATTTAATTAAAGTTAGTTTTCAAATTCGAGGATCGATGCCGCATTCAGTACTCTGGGCTACAAAAGCTGTGAATGCAATCAAGTTCAAAAATGAGCCATGTTGGCTTAACATTGAATTTTTGGAACACCAAGGATCTGTATATGGTCACCTAAATAAATACGGATGCAAACCTATTTACGTTGCCTTTTGGACTTAAATGTCAGACTGCCTGAGTGGGGAATCGAACCCACGACCTTTGACTAGAATAATCCAAACTACATGCATAAGTCAGGAAAGACCATTATTCATTTTTATGCTATAATCATACTAACACTACAGGCCAATAAAGACAAGTTGTTTTTAATATATGGCCAGATTTAATACTTGGGTTAATACTAAATATCCAGCCATCTATTTATTACCTAGGATGCAACAATATGATTATCTTTCAGAATAATATATCGAAAACAATGAAGTTCATAGTTGGGCCAAGTTCGGGTAGTTTATTCATGGACTTAGAATTTAAATAGCCACTAGATTTTATTCTTTACTGGTCTGTTTTGTGAAATATTCGTATAACACTTATTGTGATTCAGCCTCTGGCTAAGTAATTTAGCTTGATTTTCAATTCCCCTCACCCATATGTATGTGCTGAGAGCACCCTTCATGTGTGTATTTTTACTTGCTACTAATTTTTAGTTTTTCGCATTTTTTTATAGTAGTATGTTTTTTATTCATATATACTAGTTTTGATTGCCTTCGAAAATCTCCATTACCTGTTTTTAATGCACTCTCTTTGGTTCTCAGTGCTTTTCCAGAGAAAATAAAGAAAGTTCGCTTCCCTGCCAGTCCCGTAGTTATTCCACTGTGCATGCGTGAACGCAGTCCTCCCTATATAAACGCTAGGGCAGCTTCAATCCTCATCTCTTTTTCTCTGCCTGCCGCGCGATGCGGCTGCTCTTCCAGCTCCTCGTCCGATTCACATTCCTCGTTCCTCGCTACAGCCGTTCCTTGATACCGCCGTTCCTCTTGGTTCCTGGACAAGGCGGCTCATGTCATCGTTGCGTTTGGGCGGTACGCAGATTTGTTCCGATGGGCAACGATCCTCGTCCTCGGTTACCTTCCCCACTGTGCATTGCTTCTGCACAGCCTTTTTGGATTGGGCCGTTTCACCGCCTACCGTTGGCTCTCGCCTTTCTTTTCATCCAGCATTGAATGCTGTTGTTTAATCATAGGTATGATATTACTCCGCGCTGTCACCATCTGTGCATACCACTGCGCAGCCCTCTTTTCCGATATATAACCCGACAATGCAGTCCGATCGTCTTACTTCTACCTTCGACTTCTGCAGTTGTGCTATACGCTGCTCCTCAACAGGTCCAATCCTTGTACCTCAAACTACGTTCCTTTGTTCCTGCGTTTCTATGTTCCTACGTTCCTTCGTTCCCTCAACCTACGTTCCTTCGGGGCGTTCCCTTGTGGCCTGTTATGGCCTTGGTCGGTTTTGTGTGTCCTTCACACGTTCATTCCGGCCTCCACGTTCCTCGATACCGGCAGCCCGACTCGGCCTACACTTCTTTCATCAAAACGATTCTGTTTTCGGTTCCCACTATCTCGTTCCTCTGGATCGCTGGTTCCTCTCATTGCTGCCTTACTCAAGGAGAGTTTGTACACTCTCTTTGATGGTCTGATCCAGGCCTCTGACTCGACCAGCATCACGTTCCTCATGTCATCATTCATTCCCCCTACTAGACCTCAGTCGTGGGCGCTTGCTCCACTTAGGAACACCAGCATCTTGTCACTGCTACATACGTCGATCTACCCTTTTCCTGTAAGGCCTGTTCCAACTTCGGAACCGATATTATGATCCCTCCAGAATCCCGGCCATCTTCTGTACCCCTAGAACAGGGAGAACTGGCGCTCAACAACGCAAATAGGGTTCCACTACTCTTGTCTCCTGTCCCCAGTTCCCTTCTTTCGTTTCTACCATACTAATGACGCCACTCATTCCGTTAAGCTGGGCTGACACGATTTCGTCGGTTCCCGATTCCACCATTCCTACCGACTCGGTTCCACAATTCCACCGAACACGCTATACTTTCCTAGCACGGAATGGTCGTTCCTAACGACAGGTTGTCCGAGAGCTTTTCTTTCAAGCAGCTATCTCCACCTAGCTATCCTGCGCTCCGCCTTTCAACCTTGTCTCCCATGCCAGCTATGCAGCCGTACCATCGTTCCTGCTGTCCGCTAAGCCGTTCCTCTGCATCATCCCTCGACCCTACATCCCTCGATCATTTCTCCTAGGGCGCTCACAGCACATGGTCGCCCTGAGCATTCCCATTCCACGTTCCGCCTCCGCGCGTTCCGCAACATCGATCCGCGTACCATCGCTCCTGTGGATGGCACACACAAGAACCACCAGATTTCACAACATCGATCAATTCCCCGTTCCCTCCTTGGGATGACCGGGCTCACAGGATATTTCCTACCGTCTCCACGGTTCCTCGTCGGCCTGCATTTCTTCGCCCCTGTGACATATACATGTGGCCTTAACGGTGCCTCAACTCTCGTCAATCCCACGGTTCCTTTCACTAAACCAACTAACCTTTCATTCATTCCGGTGGCGTTCCGCCTCCGGTTCCCGTTCCCACATGTTTCTACGTTCTGGCCATTCCTGCCTTCTTGTAGACGCGTTCCTCGTCCCTGCTTTCCAGAGGATGCGTTCCGTGTTCCTGCGTTTTTTACTACGCCACTTCGGGCCATCTACCTTGCCGTTCCGACTTTCTACTGGTTCTATAACCGCTGGGGGTCGGCACCAGGACCTGCTGTACCGCCCATTGCCACTTGTCAACCGCACCTACTGTCCGCCTGCCCCCTGCAGGCCAGTGTATCAAAGGCCTTCATCGCCTTCCACAACCTTCAACACCGATCGTATCAAGCCTACCATTGGGCTTTTCAGTTCCCCATTAGACCTTGCACAGTTGTACGCCCTCAGGTTCCTCACCATATTCCTCATCGTCATTACAGTTTACTGCTACCTGCTCCTCTTGGTTACGACCCGATTCCTACTACAGGGCTGCGTCCCGCCATCCCTCCGACGACACCAATGTTTCCAACCAACAGCAATCACCACGGTTCCCAACACTTCATATCTACTATTCCCATACAGGTTGTACACAGCGATCCTTTCTATCTAACAGATAGTTGCGCTAGTCCCAGAGACCTCGGTTCTTGATTCCTCATTCCATCAAGGACGTACCTCGAGGAGCCAATGGTTCCCTCCACAATCGCTTCACCAGTTTCGCCCTTCGAATCTCTAAATCCGGAGGACTTCATCATGTTCCTAGGTATACACCTCCTACCATTTAGGTACGCTTCTCTGCCACTACGATCCCTGTGATTCCACCTAGCGGTACTGCTATCACCTCACCAACCCCATGCGGACAGACTCCACATGACTTAGAATACAAGAATTTTTTCCTTGACACTCAACTTGTCAACGATCTCTACACTGAAGTCACATTTTTTAGCTGCAACTCGCCAGCTTGCAACACAGAGGACAACTTCATCGCCTCTGCACCTTCTGGATTTACCATCCCGTCCCTCACAATGCTCTGTTCCCTATCGTTTCGCCTTGACAGCAGCACAGCTTTCTCAAGAACAAGTCCATTCCGTCGTGGATCTAGCAAGGCTAGATCTCAATCGCAGTTCATTCCTCGATCCTCCGGTTCCCTCTACTAACTTTGAGGACCCAGGTCCTTCCTAGCATCCTAGTTCCGCTTCACCAGCAGCCGTGCTTTCCGCACCAATTCCAGAACCTGCGACACAGCGTTCCCCCTTTAGGAACGATCACAGACTTCTCTTCAATCTGCTACCCTCTGCACACCCTACATCATGTATAAAGTTTGCACACTGCGACCTATCTCATCTTTCTTCCTCAACTCGCATCTAACGGCGTCGTGCTGTTCCCGACCGCCCCGGTCCACCAATCTACAGTTAACATTAACACCTTCGGCTACATTGCTGTCAGTAACAAGGTAAACCAAGAACGGAACCAGCACGTTACTCTCTCTGCCAAACACCAATCCACTTCTCCCCGTCCTCTTCTGGGAACATGCCCTCATCTGTTGCTAAAACATAGATTCTGTCTTCTGCCCACCTCTTCGTTCCCTCGTCTCCTACGACGCTCCGTCCATTCCTGTCCCTCATCATCCTCTTGGAACAATGTCTTTATCTTCAGAGCGAAGGAAGCTGACACTTCTCCACTTCGGACTCCTGCCTTCTTTGCACCAGCAGTTCCTCGTGTTCCTTGTGTTCCTTCAGCAGGTCGTTCCTAGGAAGAACAGTTCCAAGCTGTCGTGCTTCCTTCTATGGTATTTTCGCCTTCCAGCCTTCCACACCTTCCACCTTCCACCTTCCGCCTTCGCCTTCCACACTTCATCAAATTAACACTTGGTCCTCCTTTTATGTTCGAATCAACCTTGCTGTTCCTGCCATGTGTTGACAGCAACTTTCCATCTATAGCCTTCTCGGAAGGTACTCCCAAGGACCACATCGTCTCACCCCGGTTCCGGGTCACCCCTTCTCTTACAAGAATGGGCTAGGGCACCTTTCCCGTCGTAGTCATCTACGATCTGGCCCGTTCCCATCCTCACAGACCTACCTCCGCTCTTGCTTCTGGTATATCACCGAGCCAAACAGCTGCTCATATTTTCCAGCAAGGATACGTCGGAACGTAACAACTTTCTGAAATGCCATTACACCACCTCGGTTCCCTTCCGGTCCGAGCCTGCCATCCTTTTCAGTACTGTACTAGGTTAAGTTAGTTCTTGTTGCCCTCTTCAATAATAATAATAATAATAATAATAATAATAATAATATTAACACACGTTTGTTACTGTGACTATGTCACTACAACGATCCCTAAGGGTTCCAGTCACCCATTGGCGGCTGTTTCTCCTTTACCCTGGAACCTGTTTGCAACTGCTTCTTCCGATGGAACCTTCCGCAGCCAGTTCGCAACCAATTCCTCAATGTACTTATTACTGGCCAGTTTACACAACAGGCCCTTCAAGACCTTCAGGAACATCTTTCACCCCTCTAAATCGGTTGCCTTCAGGTTCGTTGAGTCCAGTTGACTTCAGGGTAGCCAGTCCGTAGCCAGGGCGCCCGTCACCAAGGCCCACCTCCGGTGACAAAGTCTGTTAAGTGCAATTAAAAACAGGTAATGGAGATTTTCGGATGGGCAACAAAAACTATCTTTAACCAGCCTTGCTGTAAAGGTTATGTTTTTATCTTTACCTGGAACTTATATGACTGGTTGTAGTTGTTTAATTTTTGTGTGTGCAATACACCCTTTACTTACTTACTTATTATCCTAGTCAAAAGACCCTGCTTCCCTAGCGTTAGCTGGCTTGTGAATTGTTTGAGCAAGAGCAACTGACGGTCATCTGCCTTGTAGAACCTCTGGGCTAAAACCAGGAGTAAAATGACATACCACGTCCGTAGGACTCCTGCTAAAACTGATCAACTTCCAGTTTCTGTCTTCCCTTAGCTGAATAGTCATGGCGTAATATTCTAAGAATGTATTTTCAACTCTTTACATCACTTTACTATAATTTTATTGATAAATACAGATGCCAACCTATTTACGTCAAGGGTGGCGCCAC